>JAKSYS010000504.1:0-47178 GCA_022925895.1 Fragilaria crotonensis | reverse complement strand
AAATTGAAACCTACGCTGCACTGGACTGCGATGCCATCGTTGTACTGTGCTACTGTGAGGTCATCCATCGAAATGTGAAACATGATACGCTGTACTGTCCGGTCTCTAACTAATTTCGTACGAACTACCCGAAATGTCAAATGCCATTTGACACGTTCGACGAGTTTGTCGTTCATACGATCGAGTGCCGAATTTTACTGTAGCTTATAATTTCTCAGAACGTACTTTGTGTGAAACCTTCCTACAGTAATTTTCCTACGGTACTACGTACTATTTTCTACGATTAGAGTATCATCTCCGGTGATAGTCTCAAGTGGTTATTTTGCCCAATCTATAGGCTAACCCCCTCACGCTTCCTACCAGGCAAGCCAATTCCTCTCCTAAGGAATTTGTTGTGTCCTTTCCAAGGACACTCAGGTTGATCCTTTCCAAGGATCTATTCCCCGATTGCTCCGCAATCGTCTACGCTGCAGCTCTAAGTCAACGCCGTTGACTACTCTACGGTTTCCAACCTACAAGCAAGTCTCTCCGAGCGCCTAAGTTACCAACTAGGCTATTTATTCTACGTTTAAAAGCACGCCGTGCTAGTCCTACGCAAGACCTTCCCAAGTTCTTCTTCCTGATCTCTCCGAGATGGCGTCTCCGACACCAACTTCTGACCCCGTCACCGCGTCCCCACGCCACCTGTCTCCGACCCTATCGTCGCCTCTGATAGGCCCGATAAGCCCATTATGGGCAACATTGTCTCCCTTTCCAGGGATGATTGGTCCGCTTGGACTGGCGGTAAGCCAGCTCCTGGTTGGGTCGGCCTCGATCCGAGCGCCGCCGACGACATCACGTCACCAAACCAACTCCGCCCTGTCCATGCCTCAGCCTCACAAAAGGGGTACAACTTTCGTCGTACCGGCATGACGACCCTCTTCACCCAAGCGAGCAGTCTCGTCGACTTCCAGAACGCCGTTTGGGACCATCTCGTTGATTGTGGGATGGATACCATCGCCTATCTCCCCGATCCTGAGAGCTCCTCCGTGATGACGAACGTCGTCAGGAGCCACTCTCACACCGTCGCGACTGCAAAGACTCTCAGCTCCCAGCAACTCCTCCGTTACGACAAGTACGACAAGTCGAACGACCTCGCCGCCACCAAGTTCTCTTCTTCCTCTCGATCCCGCTCTCATGAGCAAGATCAAAGAGAAGATGGACGACGACGACTCGTTTCACGTCGTCTGGCTCCAGCTCATCAAGACGATCCAGTCGACGTCGATCGAGCGCTTCGAAGACCTGAAGGCCGCGATCAAGGCTCGCCACCCGTCCCAGTACGCCGGCGAAAACCTTGAAGCCCTCGCCGCCGATTATCGCAAGGACGCACGTGAGCTCACGACGGCAGGTCAGTACGACCACAACCTCACGCTCACGATGCTCAAGACTTTCCTTTTAGCCGGAGGAGCCGGAAACGAAGACTTCCGCTTTCCTCTCCGTTCGACGAAGCAGAACTTGATCAGCGCTCCTCGACATCGGTACAAGGAAAGTCAGGCGCCCATGCTCACATGGTCGCCGAGAAATTGACGTTCCAAGATATTTGTCGCCAAGCTGAAGATGCGTACCGTACGCAATTTGACAGAAAGGAATGGCCTCCAGCGAGTCATGCACCTGATGTCCGAGCTCCGTCTGCGACGTTTGGCAATGTCGCAACTGCCCCCGCAGGTATCTCCCGAGCTGAGGTACTTACGTTGATTCAGTCCCAGGCATCCGGGACCGAAACGACGACGAAGAAGGGCAATTGCCACAAGTGTGGAAAACCCGGTCATTGGGCGAACAAGTGTCCGGAGCTCAATCGTAAGTCCGGATCGTCCTCCTCCTCTGGGTCCCGCCAGGATCGCACAACAAACATAAATCCTGGCGCACAATTCCACCACTTCCCGGAACTAGCAATTCCAAGAAAGTGAAGGATAAAACCTTCAACTGGTGCGAGAAGTGTCGTCGTTGGACCGTCACGCACACAACTGCCACTCACACCGGTGGAGAACGTCGTCCTCCCGCTCCGACACTGTCGCCAAGGGCAAATCTCAGCATGTTGGCGCCGGATCCCTCCGTTTGGATGCTTGACTTTCCAGTCAAGCCAAACATCGCGTCTCCTCCTCGTTCGCTTCTAAACCTCATCCGAGGTGCGAACCCATGGCTACTTCTTGTCTCTTCCTTTGCCATTTGTGCAATGGTTCCTATTTTGGTTAACCTTGCTATCTATTTGGCATCCGCCATCCCATGGTCGACCATTTTGGCTTGGGTCGCCAACAATCTTCATCAAGTTGTTCTTCGTCACCCAACGCTCGCGTTCGCTCCTACCGTTTGGGTTATCCTTCTCTTTCTCTCGGTCTTCCCGTCAACGCTCCTACAGCAACCTCCCGTCGCTTCGACGGCTCCCCTCATCTCCTCCTCCGTTCACTCGCGATCAACGTCGTCGTTTCTCACGACTTCTCAAGAAGTCGTTCGCTCCGCCCCGCTTCAATTCCGGAATCCGAGCCAACAAACTGCACCGTTCGTACCCTCTCCGTCTCCGACAACAGGGATATGTCGCTTCGCGACCTCCTACGGTTGCTGAGCGCGACGACTTTCGTCACTTCGCGACTCTCAAGGAACGCGCACTCCGTCTCCAACGTCGTGCCGACTCGCTTCGCAATTCTCGTCGCCCTGCACCGTTGCCGCCTACCACAGGCCAAAAGGGAGAGGGATACACCCAAAACCAAGCGTTCGTGTCCTTCCTGGTGCTCCAAACGCCCACGTTCGTCGCCACGAACCGCGAAGTATTGCCCTGTGGCACCCGCCAACTCGCCCGACCCGTTCGCAATCGCTCCGCTCACGTTCCACCAACGTGCCGCCGCCAACAAAATCCTCTCGCACGTTCATCTGGCATGCCATTCGACGCCGCTTCGCATGGCTCTCCAGGCTCCCGCTCGTATGCGAGAAGCCCTCGGACCCAAAGCAAACACGAGCCCCATCATTTGGGACTCGGGCGCAAGCATTTCGATCACGCCCGACATCTCCGATTTCGAAGGCCCCGTCACGTCGCCCGGAACGATCACGCAGCTAAAAGGCATCGCCAAGGGTCTACAAATTAAAGGCCAAGGCGAAGTCACTTGGGCTGTCCACGATCAGCTTGGAAACCTTCGACTCCTCAAGGTCCCCGCGTTTCATGTTCCCAACATCAAAGTCCGACTCCTCTCGACGTCCAGTCTCCTCCAGACTTACCCTGACGAAACGATCACCATCGAACCGAATCGTCTGACGCTCAGTGGCGTCCCGAACGATGCCAATCGAGGACCTGTCACTGCAAACGTCAACCCGCAGAACAATCTCCCAACGTCGGAAGCGTACAACGCAACCGATCCTTTCAAGGCCGCCGACGCTCGTTTCGATTGTGAACACCGTTCACGAACGAAACCTCAACCTCAATGAAGCAGAGAAAGAATTGCTTCGTTGGCACTATCGTTGGGTCACGTCGGCTTCAAGAAGGTCCAGTTCATCCTGCGTTCCGGCGTCGTCAGCAAAACGGAAGAAAGTCGCCGATTACAAACCGCCGCATGTCGACTTACCTCGTTCCCAAAATGCGCCGCCTGCCAATATGGCAAACAACATCGACGTCCAATTCCTGGCACGACGCCTTCGTCTGTTGTCAAAGATAGAGCGCACGCTCTAAAACAGACAATCTCTCCCAGGTCAACGCATTTCCGTCGACCATTTTATTTGCAGCACTCGTGGACGTCTACTTACCTCCGCTGGAAAACGAAACTCGACGACATGTATACCGGTGGTTGTCTTCGTTGACCACGCCTCCGGGTTTATTTTTGTGGAGCATCAAGTAAGTTTGAACTCCCACGAAACGCTCAAGGCAAAGAGAGTTTTGAGCGAATGTGTCGCAACACAGGAGTGACGCCGCAAGAGTATCTCGCCGACAACTCAAAACGTTCACGTCCGCGAGTTCTCTCGCAACCTCGCCGAGTTCCAACAAGTCATCCGATTCGCCGGCGTCGGCGCTCACCATCACAATGGGATCGCCGAACGCAACATCCGAACCATCATGGCGATCGCACGAACCATGATGCTGCATTCGGCCATCCATTGGCCGGACGTCGCCGACCCCACACTTTGGCTCGCCGTCAAGCATGCTGTGTTCCTAGTGAACCACATGCCTGACCCACGAACTGGCCTTTCCCGCACGACGTCTTCACAAAGACTCGTTGGGAGCAAAAGAAATTGATGGACGTCCACGTTTGGGGATGTCCAGTTTATGTCCTCGACAAAATGATCTCGGACGGCAAGAAATTGCCACGTTGGACTCCTCGCTCAACTCGCACTGTCAACCTCGGATTCTCCGACAAACACGCCAGCTCGGTCCCTCTTGTCTTGAATCCTCAAACGGGGTACATCACTCCGCAGTTTCACATCGTCTTTGACGATTGGTTCGCAACTGTCCCCGCTTCCGCCGACGACCTTCCGAACTTCAACGATGATTGTTGGCAACGAATGTTCCGAGACTCGACGTTCCAATACGTCCTCGACGACGAAGACGAAGAAAGGCTGATTGCTGGCTCCACCGATTACGAGCAAGCGAACGAACTCCTCTCCCAGATGCAACGCGTCGCAACCGCTCTCGACAACGCGACTCCTCCTCAGGTTCTTCCAGTCGCTCCACCTCCGCTGTCAACTCCGTTGCCGCCTCCAAGGGAGCAAATCGCGACGCCACCACCAGTCGTTGTGCCTCCTCCCCCTGCCACTCCGTTGCTGACTCCAAGGAGGCGACTCCGCAACCGCCTACGCCGATTGCGCCTCAACTCCGACTCCAACTCCAGTCAAACTCTTCCCATCGTCGCCGACTCCAATTCGTCCTGCAAACGAAAGCGACAAGAAAGTGAGCGAGCAACCAGTCGCTCAAAGGCAACAAAAGCAAAGAGCACACCTGTTAAACACGAACCTCGTCGCTCCACTCGCAATCGCTCGGCACCTGTCCGCCTCGGATACGACGGACAGCAAGGACACGGTTACATTGCCGAATCTGATGGAACCTCCTCGAATGGCTGTACAATGAAGTCGCCGAGTGTCTTTCGCCACCTCCCTCGTCGTATAAGGCGAGTGTCAGCGATCCTGACACTCTGAGCTTCAACGAAGCGATGGCGGATCACGACAACATCGAAAAATGGCTGAAGGCTGCAAACGACGAAATTCAAAGTTTGCAGAAAAACGGTACATGGATCGAAGTGCCGATCACGGAAGCCAAGACTCGAATTTTGCCCGGTACTTGGGTGTTTCGTCGCAAACGTACTCCCGATGGTACTATCAGTAAGTACAAGGCACGCTACTGTGTAAGAGGCGATCTCCAAGAAAACGTTCAGGAGACTTTTGCCCCAGTCGTGGCTTGGAGTACTGTACGGTTGTTCCTAGTTCTCTCACTAACTTTGAACTGGAAAACTTGCACAATTGACTTCAGCAGCGCGTTCGTTCAAGCCCCGCTTTCGGATCCAGTCTGGATCCATTTGCCACGTGGATTCCACTCTCCGAGAGGCCACGCCACGTGCCTGCGACTCCTGAAAAGCCTTTATGGCTTGAGTGTGGCGCCACGACTTTGGTACCAACACTTGTCGGAGGCTTTGCGCGAGGAAGGCTTTAAAGCCTGCGCTAACGACCCGTGTCTACTCTACAAAGATACAATTATGGTGGTTCTATACGTGGATGATTTAGGTATCGCCTATCGCGACCAAACGACCTTGACAAGCTCTTCGCCAACCTGGAAGCGAAGGGTTTAACTTTACTCGCGAGGGCACGTTCACCGACTTCCTCGGCATCAATTTCACTCGCGACGCTACGAATGGCACCCTGACGTTGACCCAGAAGGTCTCATCCAGAAATCAAGGAAGCGACTGGCATGTCCGACAGCAATTACAACTGGACGCCAGCCGCTCAGGCCGCACTGGAATCGACCCCGACGGATCCCCATGACGGAAACGTGGAGCTACCGTTCAATCGTCGGCATGCTTCTCTATTTGTCCACAAACACTCGCCCCGACATCGCTTTCGCCGTCAGCCAGGTCGCCAGGTTCTGCCACAGCCCGAAACGAAGCCACGCGTCCGCCGTCAACTCTCGTTCGCTACTTGCATCGCACGAGCGACATGGGCATGATCGTCAAGCCCACCGGCACGCTGGATCTCGACTGTTATGTCGACGCCGACTTCGCCGGTCTCCATGGCCGTGATCCCGATCGTTCTCCGACCTCCGCGAAGTCTCGAACTGGGTACATCATCACGCTCGGCGGATGTCCCATTTTGTGGAAATCTCACCTCCAAAGTGAGATCTCCTTGTCCACGCTCGAAGCCGAATACTCCGCTCAGCTCCGCGATGCGTACGCTCTTGCCCTCCGTTCCATGCTCCAGGAAGTCGCCTCCGGCATCAAACTTCCTCGCACGTTCACGTCGACGATCAAGTGTCAAGTCTTCGAAGACAACAATGGCGCGCTTCTTCCGTAAACCAACGCATCACCAACCGCACGAAGTACTTCCAGGTGAAGTGGCACTTCTTCTGGCAGCACGTGCGTGATGGCACGGTCGCCATCGTGAAGGTCGACACTCAGGAGCAGTGGGCGGATTTTCTTACGAAAGGACTAAATCGTGAGAGTTTCGAACGCGTCCGCAAACTGGTCCAAGGATGGTAACGGCCACCCAAACCCTTGTGTCTCTTGTTCAAACTGTAACCCTCGTTTGACTCGTATCTATTTTAACTGACGTTTTGTGTTTTGTTTCAGCATTTATGGATGAAAGGGAGAATTGAAACCTACGCTGCACTGGACTGCGATGCCATCGTTGTACTGTGCTACTGTGAGGTCATCCATCGAAATGTGAAACATGATACACTGTACTGTCCGGTCTCTAATTAATTTCGTACGAACTACCCGAAATGTCAAGTGCCACTTGACACGTTCGACGAGTTTGTCGTTCATACGATCGAGTGCCGAATTTTACTGTAGCTTATAAATTTCTCAGAACGTACTTTGTGTGAAACCTCCCTACAGTAATTTTCCTACGGTACTACGTACTATTTTCTACGATTAGAGTATCATCTCCGGTGATAGTCTCAAGTGATTGCGTGTTTGGTTTTGAAACCCGGAAGCGATTGGCGTCCAGCATCGCGAATCGCGAGTCGCGATGCCGGCGTCTGACGAATGGACAGGTTTTCCAGTCAGACACGGATTGGGAATCGGAAATGATTTAAAAAAGTTTTAAAAATCCAAAAAACCATTAAAAGGAACATGCGGTGGTACTTGCACTCCGTCCTCGGTAATTGCACGGATCCTGGTGCACTTGTACAACTCGAATTACTACTAGCACCGAGTATGGAGTCTCAATTCTCAATGCATGCAAAATGCGAAGGACCTAGAGGACTGCTGGAGTTGTTACAGAAGTGCAGCAGGGAATTCGGACTTGAGAGGCATTGCTTGCGTCAGCTATCATGTTCAATAATGTTAGTAAAAGTCCATTCGCACTCTTCAAGGTGGTTGAACGTATCTACACTTCGTCATCCTCATCATCGTCGTCGTCGTGCAGTTCTTCTGCATCTCCTTCCGAGGTGGCCCTTTGGCGATTAGAAGCTTGCGTGGAACCCGCATGGGCAAATGCCATTGCTTGTGACGCCTTCCAGCACATGGCAATGTCCAAAACACTAACCAAGCATATCCAGGTAAAGACGTACAGGTTGGACCCGGGAACAGCGGCATCGAGAGACTCATTGTCTTCTGCCCGACATTGACCAGAGATGGAGGCGGCGACACTCTCATCTTGGGTCAAGATTCCAACTCTTCATTTTAATCGGCAGCGAAAGTTAGTTCCGAGCGATACAACACACAAGAAACACTACCACTGACACATGTAGGACGTACCCAATAATCCAAAGCACCATCATGACGCCAGCGACACTCAGTTCGACGCAACCACTTAGCGGAACGAACGAAAGGATCCGATAGTAGGCAAGTATATATATTGATGCCACAATCATTGAAATAAGTCCAAGAGCCACAGAAAAGGAAGCCTGTTGCTTCGGACCATCTTCGCTCAAGTGTCGATGCATGTCTGCACCCGACCCCATAACAACCAATGAAGAAAACAACAGACAATACCATCCCCTTAAAGTCGCACTGAGAGCTGTGAGCTCCTGTATAGTGATAATGTCCTTGCTGCCTGACCAATCGTTCAGAGTATAGCAACTCGCGAATAAAGACAGCCATGACGAGAAATAAATGTTCAGTGCAAAGTACCCAGCTCCTCCTGATTGTGTCATGATCCAAACACCAAACACCCACCACATTACAAAAAATATCAGAAAGAAGCCTTCCAACTTTCCGTCATGCGCTCTATGAAACTTGAATGATTCGAAACAGCCATGGAATCGATCTAGTAATAAGATGATCATGGATAGAGCAAACGATACGGATCCGACAGCGACAGATACCACGAATTCACTACTTTTTTCCTTAACGTTGCCGGTGGAGGCGCAACACACAAGAGATGCAAAAGCAAGGTAGGCGTATCCCTTCCATCGAGGATTGTTGTCCGACACATGAGGTTGTTCGTGTTGCTGTCCTTTGGTCGCGTTCGTATTGGTTTTGGGAGTGGGTGCCACTGCTGTTGGAGAAGCTCCAGCTGCGTTTGCCGTCATATTTGGAAAATACGATGGAAGATAGTCGATCCGCTCCCTCGCCTTCAGGCCCTATCGGACATTATTGAATGTGATGACAACGGAGACTCAACAGGTTGGATTGTTGACATCAACAACGCAAGGTAGGAATCTTTAGGAACAGGTGCAAATATGTGCGACAGCACGACAGCATCAAGACTCGAGACGCCCCAGCACCTGTACTAGCGTGTTCCTACTGTACTGTATGTGGATGTCGCCTGTCCGTGACCCGTTGAAGTGGTCAGCCACTCACACGTTTCTGCACTCGGAGTTCGAAGTACGACATGTGAGATAGAAAACGTTACAGCGGACAACAAACTTTCTGATCACATTGATACAGTTGGTAGTTTGGTGACTTCGTTTGCATCTACATTGCAGCGCTTCCACAACCCACTGTGTACAGCACTTTGATCAGTCGAGTTGGAATTGTAGATGTTTAGAGTGGTATAATGGTCCCGAGAGTGAACAAAACCAATTTACTAAGCTCAAGCGCCACGCTTGCACAACCGACTGTGCGGAGAAAACGATGGCTGTGGCGATGGTGCACTCAATCTTTTCTTTGCTTCGCCATATCCATATTCTCGTATTTTTGCTGCGATCATAGTATCGGTTGGGTTGCAACTGCCTTCCAGGGAACTCTATCGTCTCGAATTTCGAGCGCCCCGAGGATTTCCTCACCCAAGAATTTAGCATCGCCAATGGGGAGGCAAAAGGCTGCTGTGTTGTCACATGGTCAACAACCACAACCAAAACAACAGAAACGAACAGCAGCAACGCCTTTGTTTGACACGGAAAGGACGGAAGCGGAGATGAAGCTGTCCGCTCAGCTAGGTCCCAGCGATGAGGTATGCGAGAATGTGACGTTGTTGGTAAAGGAAACGGAAACAGTCGAAGACATTCCACGTCCGACGGAACTTGGAGGTTATTCACACACTAATGCTAGCAAAGCAAAGATATCTGCCGCGAACAAGGGAGAACACCTTGGAACAAGGGACAGGCACGTCCGGCCGACGTTCGTCAACGTATTGCCGAGGGGGTCCGCGCCAAGAACAGAGAACGATTTCTTGAAAAGTTAGAGGCCTTGAATATGACCGAGGAAGAGTACGAACGACAGAAGAAAGACGAACGCAATAGGAAAGCTGCGGAACGCCGGGCGCGTCAGACGGAGAAAGGAGGCTTTCGACCGACTGACGAGACGAGGCAGAAAATAAGTGCCATTCTCAAGGCCAAATGGGCTAATGGAGAAATGCCGAGGCGTCGCTTGATCCTTCCAAAGTGCGATCAGGATTCTCATTCTGCGGAGACACGAGCCAAGATTAGTGCATCGCTTCGAAAGAAATGGGACTCAGATGCAGCGTATCGAGAATCCATGATGAACAAGACGACAGTAATCAATGCTAGAGGCGATATGAGGCAGAAAATATCAGAAACGCTTAAGGCCAAGTGGCTGGAACCTGATTTCCGGGAGAAAATGATGGAGAAAATACGGAATCGCAGAGCTGCTTCGAACAACCGCGATGACGACTACCGGCGCAAGATAAGTGAGGCGATGAAAGCCAAATGGCAGGATGACGACTATCGCAACAAAACCACGTCGTCGATTCGACAAAGGACGTCCGTGATGGCGAAGGCCCGGCCAGAAAAGGAACCGAAAAAACCGAAGAGATCCCCGCGAACCAATCCTGAAAGCAAAGTTCGACTTGCTCAGGTGGTGGGACCTGCAAAAACTGACGAGGTCACAAAACGAAGTCCTCGCGACGTTGACGAAGACGGCCAGCCGATCGTGAAGGCCAAGGTTAAGAAGGTTCGAAAGGTCAAGAAGGCGGCTGTAAAGATGGCAGTACCTCTGACTTCCAATGGCATTGTTGGTAGTGCTGACGACCCGCCAGTCAAAAAGAAAGCTGAAACAGCGAAGAAGGTGAAAGAACCAGATGGCAGCATTAACCGACTCCGCGATGAACGCCGTGATCTTTATGACCTTCTATATGGTGATGACGAGGACTTAGACTCTGTCGAGTCTCCCCCTGCTATCGGAATCTCAGCCATGTTGGACCTAGAGGATGCAGACCTCGACACCTATGATCCCTACGGGCTGGAAGACTTTTGAAGCTCAACACCATAACGCTACTCTAGAAGGATATGTACAGATAAGTCACTACTTTTCCAACGATGTGCCATTGTGGGGTCCCACATCCCACAATTTCAAATTCACATGCGAAAAGCACAGAGGTACGCTAGTCGATATTCTTCGGAACAGAATGAGGGACACGTGCCGAGAGATGCGAAAGGTGGAGTATTGCTACCATACCAAATCAAGAAGATGCGACAACGAATACTTCTGCTAGTCGTACTGCATGCATTGTCAGCATTACCGGAGTACTGGAGTACGGAGCTTATTTTGCGCGAAATTGATGTCGCAGTCGCCGCGTCCGATTTCTGACTCTAGGCACAAGAGCGACGTACTGTAGTCTGTATCATAGGCGTGCGTGTAAAACACCGACATGTTGAGCCTCGCGTCTCGCGTCTCGTGCTTGTGCCTCCATTCATGACGTGCTGGTTCCGGAACTTGCGTTTTTGCTGTCACATTTTCCAGTACTTTGTACGATGAGAGGCATTAATTTCGATCTGTTCCAGTTGATATTGAGTTCCGGAGTCTGCTGGCATCGAGGAGGTCACACTCATATCTTGATCTTCAATTGGCATCACTGGGAGCCATAAACTTTTCTCCTCCATCCACGAAATAATGTTTGCCCGCTCTTTTATCTTCGTCCTTTTGGTGTCCACCGGTTATGCGCTTGCTACTCCTCAAAGGCAAGCATTCGCTCTCAATCAGTATACAAGTACTACCCTGCAGATGACTGGTGGTGCGGCTCCACCAGCAGCTGTTGTTGGTCCCCCACCGGAGCTTAAGCCCCCTGCTGCTCTTTATGAAGGTGCTGTTGCGGCCGGCGCCCTGAAAGCGTCAGCCTCGTTCTCAAAAATCTTCAAGCTTGGCGTAGTTGCTGGTTGTCACATTGCCTTCGGTGCTTACCTCGCCATTAGTGTCGGCGGTGCATGTCCTGGCATTGCGGCAGCGAACCCTGGGCTCCAAAAGATTATATTTGGTGCGTTTGGCCTTCCGTTTGGACTCATCATGACCCTTACCTCCGGTGCAGAGCTCTTCACCGGCAACACAGCACTCGTAACAGCCGCCCTGGCAGAAGGCAAGACCACAACGAAGGACTTGGCTAAGAATTGGATTGCATCCTACCTCGGTAACTTTGTCGGCTCTGTTCTCTTGGCATACCTTGCCTTCAAGTCTGGGACTCTTGGAACTGGTCCTGCCGCAGCAACTATTGCTGCTGCGAAATGTGCCATGCCATGGGACGTGGCATTTGTGCGCGGAATTCTGTGTAACTGGTTGGTTTGCATGGCGGTCTACATGGCATCAGGGTGCAGTTCCATGATTGGCAAGATGACTGCTGTCTGGTTCCCCATCTCAGCCTTTGTGGCGCTTGGATTGGACCACTCGGTCGCCAATATGTTTATCATTCCACTTGGGATGCTTCGAGGCGCGGAGATCACAATCGGGCAAATGTTTATGAAGAATCTCATTCCCGTAACACTTGGTAACATTGTTGGAGGTGCTCTCTGTGTCATGGCTCCATTTGGAACTACACTTGGTGGATGGTTCAAGAAGAAGGAGTAAGGCGATGTCTTCTTCTCACTTGATACACAGGTACTTCAACCATCGTATGATCATGAGACGCTAGAAAACCGCCATTAGGGTTATGAAGAGTTGTTCACATCTCGGCTATCATTTTAGTAACTTTAACTGATATTTAGATTCCGTCAGTCAAGGCTTGGAACTCGCGCTGCATCTCGTCCAGAATAACGCTGTAAGCGGCCTTGATTTCACTTTCCTTCGACTTGGGGTCGACGAACTTGGTGTCAACAACCTTTTGGATGACCGGACCGAGGGCAGTCTTGATGTGAGCGTAAGTAAGCTTGGCATCAGGTGGGAGTCTGCGATGGCTTTTGGCACAAATCATAGAAGTTGATGATAACACGAAGCATACCAATGGTCTTAGGAAGTGGGCAAGTGAAATCGTAGTCAGTGAAGGCATTCTGAGCGAGGAAATCCTCACGAAGAAGCTTGGCAATCTCCATCACAACCTTCTGGTCCTCAGAAAGCGACTCCTTTCCCACGAGCTGTACAATCTCGGAAAGGTTATCTTCCTGCTGAAGGATAGAACGGGCCTGATTACGGAGGTAGGAGTATTGGGGATCAAGGTTGTTGAAGTATGGTTCAAGGACTTGCATGTACTTGGTGTAAGAGATGAGCCAGTTCAGCGATGGGAAGTGCTTACGCTGAGCAAGCTTCTTGTCGAGACCCCAAAAAGACCTGGACAATGGAAAGAGTGGCAGCAGTGACTGGGTCGGAGAAATCTCCACCTGGAGGGGGGAGACGGCACCGACGACACTGACGGTACCCTCACGGGTTGGGGAACCGAGACAAGCGACACGTCCAGCACGCTCGTAGAAAGCAGCCAAACGAGCACCAAGGTAGGCTGGGTAACCGGAATCGGCAGGCATCTCTCCCAGACGTCCAGAAATCTCACGAAGTGCCTCGGCCCAACGGGATGTGGAGTCTGCCATCATGGAAACGTTCATACCTTGATCACGGAAGTATTCGGCAAGAGTGATACCAGTGTAAATGGAAGCCTCACGAGCAGCCACAGGCATGTTGGATGTGTTAGCAACGAGCGTAGTACGCTTCATAATACCAACTTCCTTGTCAGCACCTGTGACGGCATCCTTGATGGTCATTGTGAGTTCAGGAAATCACACAACACTTCCGCCATCTCATTACCACGCTCTCCACAACCAACGTAAACAATAGCGTCGGGTTGGAGAACTTGGAGAGGGATTGGAAATGACAGTCTTTCCACAACCGAAAGCACCTGGGACGGCGCAAGTTCCTCCAAGAACGGAAGGAAAAGACCATCAACAATTCGGAGACCAGTGATCAATGGAGCGTTACCTGGGAGCTTCTCGGTGATAGGACGTGGGCGACGGACTGGCCAGAAGTGCGAGAGGGAAAGTTGGTGGGTCTTGTCTTGAGATTCATTGTAGACTTCCATGACAATGTCATCAACCAAGAAGGTTTCCTTTCCATCGGTTGAGTTCGTGTTGATCTTTGTAACAGTACCGAAGACATTAGGTGGGCAGATGATCTTGTGGCTGTCAATAATTTCGTTCTCGTACACAATACCAATCACATCACCTCCAGTGATGGGTGCTCCAACCTTGATGTTGGCAGGAGTGTAAGTCCAACGAACGTCGCGGGAAAGACAAGGGACATCCACTCCCTTCGGCACGTAAACGTCACCGGAAGACTGGAAAATGTGTTCAAGAGGACGCTGGATACCATCGAAAATGGTTCCCATGATTCCAGGACCGAGTTCAACGGAAAGAGGCTGCTTCTTACGAAGAACAGGGTCACCGACGGTCAATCCAGAAGTATCTTCGTAAACCTGGATGGAGGCAGTGTCTCCCTCGAGCTTAATAATCTCTCCGACGAGCTTGGAGTGTCCGACACGGACAAGCTCGTACATGGCAGCTCCCAGACATACCATCTGCAACGACCAGAGGTCCAGAGACCTTGAAGATGAAACCATAATCGGCCTCCTTCTCAAAAGTTTGGTTCATGATGAAAATGAAGTTGCAAAGAAGATTTCTACAGGATGACGAGGAAAACAAACATGAGAATTACACCTACCGTTTAACAGTATCCAGTAGAATTCTACGTGGACGTAGGAGAACACTCGCTGAATTCAATAAACATGATCCTGCATTGCTCTCCCATGGCGAAACAAACTCCCTAATTCCAATCAAGCATTCAGAAGAACGACCAGAGCACCACCAGCGTTACATCAATGCATATGGGGTTATGCAGCGGTCATCAGGCTGAGATCAAGTACACAAGATCACCCGAGAAACAAAATTCGTGGGGTAGCAATGCCGATCATAATCATCACTCCCAACTCAACTACAATTAACCAATATGCTTTAGGAACACACAACCGCCAAAAGCTACTGATTATATTGCCACAAGTTCATTACTCCATGATCATGTGTGCACAGTAGGATGCAGGAACCAAGATCGTCGCCATTGCCGAAATTGCTTCTTACCTTAGGATTTATGGTGAATTTGGATCCGTTTGTTTCCTGCGAACCAAATTTAACGTCTTAACGGCGTTCAGAAGTTCTTTGCGTAAAAACTGGTATGGCTTGAAAAACGGGGCATGCGAACTCTCGATCGCTTTCAAGGCTGTGATTTGGGTCCTCCACTGGGAACTCATGACGCCAAAGATACAGACAGAGGGAAATTAGGTCGGATAACAGGATCACAGGATACACGGGAAGGTCACTGTAGCTAATTCAAAATATCACATTTGTAGAATTAGTTAGCGACGTATCTTTGTTTGAATATAGGAGAGGGATGCCATTAGGACTTTATTTCGTTCGCAAACTTACGGCACTTTCTTTGTGATACGCTTATCACTGGTGAAAAATTTGTGAAGTTGCAAGGGATTACCTTGCGCACCTCAGAACTCAGAAACGCATCGCCCATTTCGAATGTTCACTATGTCACGGTGCATTCAGGACTTGTGTGCGACTGATTGATGCGCCTGATCAACGCCGTCTGATGACGCCATCACGATTATAGGCGAGCGTGTATGATTCTTCGGGGGACTGACGTACGATACGCATTACCTCACCAGCTTATCATCCGGAGACTCTCACTTTATCCATCAATAAGACTCCAAAGAACTTAAGTCCTTCTGTTTCGTGCAGGGAGGAAGCCGGACCAAAGGCTGGTAGGTTCCGCATTTTGTGGATGTCGGCGTTCGCCTAGACCGCAAGTCGTCGTCGGAATCCTCAATGTCGTCCTCCTCAGCTATGTACCGACCATTTCGCCTGATTCGATGAAGACGCTTGAAGCGCTTGTGTTTGGAGTGTTCCCTCTTTTCCGTCGGGAGCTGAGTAGATCTATGTTCAACTACCGGTTGATCAACACTCCGTCTTTCTCCCATCTCGGAGGGATCAAGGGATGTTTCGGCGCATTTCACTTTTTTTCTCCGAGGCGTTGGCGCATCTTGAGCTCTAACAGAAAACTTTGTTGAATGGTTTTTTGACGGACGATCAGCGCTCGAATTTACTTTTGTCAATCCAAATGCGGGCTTGACAATCTCAGCGGAAGTATAGAGCCTCCTCGATGTCAGTATTCGTCCGTCTTTCTGATCCATGTTGACCAACGTGGCCGGTTCCGGTTGAGGTCGTCCATTTTCGCAAGAAACTTTTTTGTTGCGTCGTATATTCAATCCTTGATCGGGAATTGCTTCATCAAGCCTGTCGTGCTTGCTCTCCTGTTTCGCCTTAGCTGCCGTATCCAAGCCATAGTTCTCCATGGACGATTCTGAATCAGATTCGTCGTGAATCATGGGGTTAGGCTTCCTCTTCAGCGAAACTGAATCCTCGTTGAGCAAGGCTTTTACAATACCTGACAAGACATTTTGGCTGGAAGCCTGCGATGGTGAGCAATGCATCGGAACGCCTTTTGACTCAAATTTGTTCGATGACGTCGAAGACGTCGCTGCGTCCTGTCGCATGGGTCGAGTCGCCGTCAAGGAGACATCGGACTCATCCAACAGTGAGTCACTTGATGCAACGTTTTTCGCCTTGATTGCAGCCTTCTTGACTATGGTAATAATCTCGAGAGAATCGTCAGAATCGCTGCTGGATGATTCTTGCATGGTTGAGACCAATGTTTTGCTATTCGCCTTCGCCTCGAGAGCACGGCCCGTGCGCTCGTCGTGTTCCTGCTTCTGGGAATCGAAGATAGGTTCCACCTGTTTTCTACTCTTCTTCGATGCACTCTTTCGCTCCTTTGCTAGCTCTAGTTGTTCGTCTGCCTTGAGCTTCCTTCGTGATTTAAAGTCTTGCACAAGATCGATTGGAAGTCCCTTGTCTTTCATGGATTTTCGAAACTTGTCAACATGCTTATCAACAATCTTGCCCACTAGGTCACTCTGTCGGAGAAATGGCTGCCTCATGTCCATATCCAATGCCCGCTTCTTGAGAGCGAAACGATTGATCGGGCGATAAAAGCCCTCGTGAGCATAAAGCTTGCCCTGCTCAATAACCTTGATTCGCTTTACCATGTGTTCGTTCGGAAGCATTTCAGTGTTGTCCAATCGAATCATGTATCCAGTCGACGAAGGGTCGGTGGAGAGAACCGTTGCCGTCCTCAAGCCTCGTGGGTCGCCGGCGCAAAAAATAGGAGTACTGTATTGAATGATATCTCCAGGTCGGAGAGGTTCATGGATCTTGTCGGAAAAATCGGGCATCCCTCGTCCGTAAGGATGCAATGTACCTGTGGTATTCAGTTTGAGATTGACCTCGTAGGGTGTCTCTAAATCGCTGTTTTCGTCGGCTTCCTCAGCGCCATCAGCTATTCGTGGTTCCGGAATGCTATCTTTCTCCTTTGCTGCCTTAAGAATTCGATTTAGATAAAGATATCCTGCCCGAACATCTGTTTCACTCAACACCCTTTGATTTGCGCGTCTCGCATCGGCCGCTCGTTGGCTGTTGTACTTCTTCCAAATGGCCATATCCCAGGTATCGCCAGAAGTTCCACATGCTTTCAGATCGCAAAGGTTCGCCAGTATCCGATCGCGGCCCTTGAACGGTTTGGTGGGCGGAAATTCCAAAACTTGAATGAGAGCGAGTTCGGTCGTGTCCCACACTGGATCCAGGTTGATGTACATCGCTTCCGCCGAGTCGCATATGCGACAGGGATAGTAGCGATTGTCTTCGTACCACCATTTGAGATCCGACGAAGAACGGATGCCCGGTGGTAATGATATTGCATTCGCTTTCTCGGACGCTGTAATGCCGCGCAAAAGCATGAATGTGAGATGATTGTTAGAAGAGGGCATGATTGCCTGCTCACCACCAACTGTCCAACGATGGTCAAGACGGCAGATTCACAAGAGAACAATCAAATTGCACAGTATCTACGGAGCAACATATCCAACATCTCACCAATCGTCGACACAATGTCTTCGTCGTCACTTCTTTCAAAGCTGTGATTGAGAGGCTTCTTTGAAAGAGGCGCGTTGGACGGAGTGGCCTTTGGACTTCTCTTTTGCTTCTTGCTTCGAGAGACTTGTGTGGTGGTCACAGTAGGCTTTGTGGCTTTCCCGTCGCTGACACGAAATTCTTTCCGTGGAACGAAATCATCGTCGGATGAGCTTTCAGGCCATTGGATGTCCGATGAAGGTCTGGGCATGGTCGACTGGGACGAGGTGCTGAATGCAGTTGTGGTTGTTGTCACTTGCGATTGCGTCGCATCTTCGCTCCAAGTGTGGCTTTCATGATTTTTGCTTCCATGCTTGTGGGACAGGTGGATGGCACAGGAAGTGCAATGTAGTACTACCGGTAGTGCTATACGTTCTACGATTCGTAGAGAAATGGTCGTAGTAGTACAAGGACGGAGAGAAATGGCGCGAGCCACGAATTGGCCTGCCCTTCACCCTTCACCCGTCATATTCCAATATGTATGCATACGTGTACGACTATGAGAGGCATCACCTGCATGCGCAGCCAAAAACCAAATGCTCTCTCCAATAGGGGAACGACCTACTTGCACTACTATCTACCTGGTACAACCCCTACGTATAACATACGGACTCGCCATCCCACATTCCCATCTACCGGTAGTATCATGGCCTTGGTTCCAGGTTCGAGTGCTTCCTAGAACATGGCGCGTCGGAGGGTGTCGATGAATAGATGGAAAAGCCAGCCCATCCAAGACCATGCTTGATATCACTGGCCGTAATAGCGTTTATGTTGCAAGCCATAGCGCCGCTTCTTCAGGAGAATATATCAGCATTGTGTCACGCGTTTCATTGCTACCGACAGTTATGAGGGCAATCGTTGGTTTCCAACCCAATGCTGAAGAGCAACCTTCGTCTCCTCATGCTGCGCAAATCGAACAAGCTTCCCTTCGTCGCCGCACAGAAAGTGCTTCAGTGAATACGCACTGACATTCAGTTCCTTTGCCAAGTCGTCTATGGTCACTTTGACATTCGAGGACAATAATTGCTCACGCACTTGAATTGCCAACTCCAGCATATCTTCTGCCATGTGAGTCGCCGCAGCTCGTCGTCGTCGAGAGATCTGATTCTTGTCAATTGCGATTGAAGCGCCGCCGTCGCTTCATCAGCGCCTGAATCGACATCCTTTTCAATTAGCGACTCGTTGGCGTCGACTTCAGCTACCACCTTTGCTCGCTTCCTTGATGTCTGCCCCACACTTTCCCCGTTCGATTTTGTTTTCTTTGACTTCCAAGCGACCATATCCATGAACGCGCCACATCCATCGTCCTTCACTTTCTGCTCAAAGGCTGCAAAGTTGCGTTCCAAAACTGCTTCCAGAGGGGAGTTTGTCGATGACAGCAACTGTCGCAAGGAATCGTTCTCTCGCAATTCACTATGAGCCAACTTGAACGATCGAATGGACCGATAGGTCGCCTTTGGTCTCAAATCAACAAATGAACCCCGTACTCTGGTAAAGATTCGCTTGACAGAATGACCAGCGGGAAGCACTTCGTCGTTGTGTAGCTTAAGAGGGGTATTTCCTGGCCGCACAGACAATATGATTGCTTGAGTCAAGGCGTCCTTGTCACCAGCTTTCGAAATGGTCCGGTAATACTCAATTGCGTCACCCGCTTTCAGTGGTTCTGTCTTGTGCGTGTCTGTCATCGAGGGCGAGACGGGTATCCTTTCCACCACCTCCGGTTCCACATCATGTTCGGAAGCAACGAACGATTTTTGTGGCTCCTTGTCCACTTTGTGTTCTACGCGACGTTCGCGTACGACTTTCAGAATCTTGCGCAAATACAATTCTTCCTTGCGTACCTCCAACTCTGTCAAGTCACCGACCTCAACAAGTGTTTCAAGATACTCAGTCAGCAGCTCCGGATTCCATTCGTCGGACTCGCCGTACGGCAACAACTGCGATTTGGGTACAACATTGCGTTTCCCAGTCGTATCCTGGAGGCACGAAAGATATTCTATAGCATGCCTCTTACTTTCATCGAACTTTTGTGGCATATTTAAGCCAATGATCATGTCCTTGGATCCGATCCTAACTGGATTCAGATACTTGGCTTTCTTCCATATGTAACAGTGCCATGCTAGCTGGTCGGCGGATGTAATCTCGTCAGGAACTTGAATTTTGTCAATAAAACGGTGGGCTTGGGATAAACGGGTGAGTGACGTAGAGCGCTCGTAGTTCGGCGATTGCACCATTCCAAAATGCGTGGAATGTGGAACATGATAGCAGATGCAATGCTAGGGATCCACTCACCTCGCTTCAGAATATCGTCAGATGTTACGTGAGACGGCGTTTCTATCTCCTTAATGGGCTTCGGCAATTCGTTCGCCAGTTTGGAGGCTGATTCGGACGTATGCGAAACCTGAGAGAGACCGGACGGTGCGTAGTCGGCCAAATCAGCGTCGGAATCAGACTCTGTCATGGTCGTGTACTGGTACCTTCAGCGTTTTATCCGCAACTCCTTTTCTCCCCTCGCATATTTGAATGTTTAGGGGCCTGATCTGCCAACTGCGAGCACTGACAGTCTCGCATCTACGCCAGAATACTACGGTTGGGTAAATGACGGTTAAACTTTGATTTCAGTTCAAAAAGCGCGCGTCGCAATATCATAGATGCAATGCGATATGCGATATGCCATATGCTGATTATGCGGATATGCGGGATATGCGGGATATGCGAGATGAGATTTGAGATGAGATTTTCCAGTCTTCAGGCAGACATCGCATGTTTTTTCCAGTCTTTAGGCATGACCGTCATTCAGGTCATTCTTAATTTATATCGTATTCATTGGTTTAATATTTATTAAGACCGAGCATGACATGCATGATATCACGCATGGCATGCCCTGAAATCAACTGTTGGTTATACAACAATGAATGTACAGTACGACATGCTGCACATTTTTGTACATACAGCAGGTTTCACCCTTGACCGTCCTCGCGTACAGATTAGTACAATTTCTACACATCATACAATTTCCTAAAGTAAAATTCTGAAAGATCCTTCCGAAATCAGATTGCCTCCACGCTGCTCATCATAAAACTCATTCTTACTCCGAATTCACTTCATCATCATCGTCTTGATTCACCTCCTCTCCTTGTTGTTGCTTCTTCCTTGAGCTCCGAATTCACGAAACCACTATCGAAGTCAAGGGCACACCTGTGACACTTGAAGGCCTTCCTGACCCTCTCAATGTCAGTGTACGGGAGCACTTCTTTTGGCAAAACTGCGATTGGATCAACACCAGCAACTGCGGCAGCTCGTGCTGATTGCACCTGCTCAAGATGATGGTAAGTGCAAATATAGGCGCGAGCTCTTGATGCAAACTTCTCAATTCTGGCTTTTGTTAACACCTTAGCAGGAGAGGTGCATTCTTTTACCAGATCTTTGAAGTTTTCACGTCCTCGCTTTCTTGAGACTGGAACGCGACGATAATATGCCTTTGCATGCGCCCAACTGTACTCTATCCCCTCACCCGCTAGCTCGGCGTGAAACTTTGGAGTGAGCTGAACTGTAACTCCCAAGTTGAGTCCCCAAGTATTGTAGTGCTGTTTCTTCCTCCTTAAAATCGGTGCACTCGGCAAGTAGATTTCTCAGCGAATAATGTAAGTCGACAACGCCTGTGATTGGATCTTTTCGACCATCAAGTGTATATTTTTCTAACGAGTGTTCAGGAATAAGACCTCTTTCCCTTAGGACTTGCAGAAGGCCTTTCGGTTGCCCCTGCCATCCCGCAATTATTTGTTCTTTTTCTTCGAAAAGATCAATGCCACGGATCCTTGCAAAATCTTGAAGCTCCTTCTTTGTGTAACTCCGTTGCTGCTGAAATGATACTCCAGCATCACTTAAGGCGTTCATGAGCATCTTCTTTGACCGCTCCACACGTTTGAATTTCCCAGTTGGTCGATCGTGTCGTTGCTCTTCTCTCTGTTCTGGTGACAGATAAAATGGACCACAATCATCTGCGCGGAAAATGAACGACTGAGTGTCACCGACATTCAATCGAGGTACGTGTTCCCCAAGGTATCCGTCTTTACTCATTATTGTCGTGTCTCTCATTACTGCCTGCGCGCCACCATAGGTCTTCGACATTTGAAAGGCATTAAGTGCCCCAGGTCTTTTGCGAGCGTGTCCCTGACTGTGATCAAACAGGAACACGAAATCGAACTCAGGATACAAGACTTGCAGGCAATCGACAACGTCCTCAAACTGTAGACTCATATGGTAGCTATTCCAATATCCTCGTTGTTGGCTCCGATGTACAAGTATTTTACGAATGGTGATTCCGTCAAGACGGGCTTCTTTGTCGACTTCAAAATTTCTAGTGCAGCTTGAGTATCAATGTAAGTCCTGTCACCTCCTCGCCTTGCTGCATTTATTTTTACTAACTCATCTGCCGACAGGTCTCTTCCGAATCAAATTCTCTCGACACAAAGGCTGATAGCATAAAGCCATCGCCCTCCGATTTGGGTAGGAGAGGGCGTTGGCCTTTCGGTCCTACCCAAGTCTTACTTCCAAGAAGGTACTGCGCGAAGACGCTCTCATCCTGCCCCACGATCATGATCGGCCTCGTTGCGCTTGATACACGAATGCTGGTGGTTGCTTTCTTTTCTTCAATCTGGATATCATTGATGGCTGGCGGTTGTTGTTTGGTTCGTTTTCCTCCATAATACGACTCTTCCAATAGTCGACGTGGAACTCGATCCATTCCTCGTTGCTAATAATGTCAAAATAGGAATAGCCAAATGCAACGTTAAGATTCTTGATTGTTGTTGCCTCTCTCAAAGGTAGTCGAATCCACCGATTACAGTATGGTTCATACTCTGTTAGGTAACGCTTGCAAAACGTAGAACGACTCGCGACAACATCGTCACGTTCGTGACCATCAACGTAAAAACTTTTCCTCCTCGTGTCGTATTGGAATCCTAGCAAACGCATCCATCGCCAAGTGGTAGTCAAACTCATTGATTCAAGCCGATGAGTTTTAAGAAATGAATGAATCGCTCGACTTCTTGGCTCGGATGTATTGTCGCAATCGTCCGCTGGCACCATCATCTCCTTCTCCCACAGTACTGTTAGCCTTGGAATGACAGAAGAAAGGATGAAATCGTGGACGCTTTCTATTGTTAGTGTCGCTAGATTCTTGATTCCATATGCAATTATTTGGTCCTTCGCAGTTGGAAATACTTCGAGGAGTCGCGGCAAGGTCGCTTTCCACATTGTACATACGGGTTGGGATGTGGAAGCACTCGAACTTCCTAAAAACCTTGTTCCAGTTCGCGATTGTCTTGAAAAATGTTGCCTGCACAAGGCCTAGACTATTTAAACGATTGCAGGCCTCTCTGCAACAGTCATGCCACGTCCAATCGTTCATTTTGAGAGTGCCAATTGGTAGGCACAGCAGAGAAATAAAGCACGCTGTCGGATCTCAAATATCTCAGCCTTTGTACAAAGTTCTCTTCATCTCTTCCCATGACTATAGTTCGCCAGCTATCTTCTTTCTCATGAACCGTCAGTAGCAGTTTGATCCTTCGCTCCAGTGCTTCCTTCGCACTTTCTCCAGAAAGTGTCATCGTATTGCCATCCTCATCACGACCAGTACTGCTAACCGCAGTCCTAATTGTCCTCATAGTTCTTGGTCTGAAAACTTGGCGGGCTTCTGGGCTATCAGGCCAATATGACATTGTTGTTGTGCGCTCTTCTATTCTTGGACGTTTGTTTGGTGACTCATCGCCTTCGATAGTACTGTCGTTGTCGTGAAGAATAGCAGTTGAGGATATTGCAGGTCTTGCCCGAGTTGACGGAATTACGAGCACGTTAGCCGCAGCTTGCAGGACCCTATCCTTCCATGTGTTATTCAATGGAAATGGATACTCAATTTGCCGATTTTCTCAGTAAAGTAATAGAAATATTGCCGAGCATATTTCACTCGGAACACTCCTGTTTGATTGGTGCCATCGAAACGTGTCATCGATTCACCAAATAAATTGGACTTCGACATGGCAACGTTAAATTTTCGAGCATCAGTACTAACAAGGGAGGCATCAATGTGCCTGATTTGGCCAAAGCTTCTGCCCACGTTGAGGCCGGGAGCCAACAGTTTGACAATCTCGGTCCAAATCGGCTGTCATCCAAAAGAACGGTCACAGCCCTTGCTATTATTGCATTTATTCGACCACTGTCGGCCATTGCAAAGTGCCTCAATCACTCTGTTGAATTCTAGAGGGTATTCTGGAGAGGATTGCCAGGGTGAGGCACTTTGTAAGGAGTGGGAACAAGGCAAACGGCGGCATGCAATCTCATGGTGGAACTCACGCTTTTAACACGACAACTACTTGTAAATATGACGTCACATGCAGAACAAAAATCTAGTCGCGTAGAGTTTATACTGTTTCCTGCGCCAGGTTTATCGGAAATGAAACCTGCTGTAGGCGTCCGATCTTACCATACCAGTACTAGCTACAGTAGCGTGACTACTAACGGTAGCAGTATACTTCTACAGCTACTAGCACCGATACTAGTACTCCAGTACCAGTACTGTACAACTACCTCTACTGTAGCAGTACCACTACCAGATTACTGTGGATGTGCTACTACTTTCCAGTACTAGTACCACTGGCAAAACCATAAACAGTACCGCTTTGTACTGTTAACAGTACCGCTACTATGAACAGTACCACTACCATTAACAGTACCACTACCATAAACATTACCACTGCCATTAACAGTATCACTAACAGTAACAGTAACGCTACCATTACCACTACCACTTCCACTACAACCCAACCCCTCCTGCGGCTTCCCTTCCTGGGGACTCATGTATAATTCATGTCTCTGTAATCCATGTTGGCACACTGTGTAACTTGCTGTGCTGCAATTTGACAATGTCAACAAGTTACAAGTCTTTTGGGCACTCATTGGCAACATTGCCCTGATTTTGGGGTCCGTAAATAGCGGCAAAACTATAGTGATGGTCGTTTCCTATTGACTGTGAATGCTAAAGATTGTCCTACATTCTTTAGAAGGACAAATACTGATGACAATACTGATTGTTTGTCATTTCAGAGACTAAAGAGTAACTGAAGATGGAATTGACTTGGCATATGATTCATTGGAGCGCACATTACAGCAGATTGAACTGAATTCTTAGGGAATCAAAAGGTAGCTAGTTGTGAAGAGTGCATCAATACCGTTTCTTGCTGCTGAAGTTGGTGATGCTTATGGTGCTGGCATCAATTAAGCAAAATGCAGTGTTGTTGTGTCTACGTATCCATAAGAGTGCTGTATGATGTGAAATGGTGAGCAACATTGGTCCTGGAATGGATTTAAGCAAACATTGGGTGGGGTTTTCTTGGAACAAACATCCATCCTAGGCATATCCATTGGTTCGTCCAAACAGACACGCTCTTGTCAAGACACTTCACCCACCCAGGACTGGAGCAAGCCTGTGTGTGACTATTGAGTGCATCAATCAACTGATTGACAGAGTGGGATGGATGCTTCAAGGGAGGAGGATCATCAATATTGAATTTGAGATGTTTGGATCAGCTCAAAGCAGCTTTCCTCCTTTCATCTAGAGTCATCTCACCCCAGCCAAAGAAAAATCAGAGTCTTCAATGTTGTCCTCATCCTGGGGTAGGTTTGTTATCATCATCCACACCAAAACCCTGCGCGCAAAAATTTGATGCATCTTCAACATTAAAACTATTGGAACTTCAATAGGACTCTCCTCCTCAACTTCAGCAGCCACATCCACTTCAACTTCAGCAGCCACGTCCACCTCAACTCCATGATCATTTAAGTTGGTATGATTAAAGGAGTGTGCTGCAGGTCCTTTGTATTGAACCCTACAATAGCGGGCGACAGCATAATTAGAAGCTAAACAATCTTCCAATTCTTGAGTTCTGATCCTATGGACATCACCTTTTGTGTGCAACTCTATGATCCTTGTTGGTCAAATTGTGTGATCAAACAAGTTCTCTCAAAACTGTCTTCTCAAAATTTTTGCTAACATGGATATTGAAACTTTGAAAAGAATGCAATGTCACTATTATTTGAGTCCACAGAGCAATCACCAGGTAAAACCTTCAAGAACTTGTGATTTCAACAACATCCACAGTAATTGCAATAATAAAATAGCAGTGGTTCCCAACTTCTTCAGACTGAGCTTTTCTCCTGCAAGATGCAGGCTCAACTTGTTCTTATATGATTACAACACTCAAAATACTGCCTCAGTTACATCCATGGAAATCTTATTCTCTGTCTTGTGAACCTCCATTTGTAGACAAGTTTTGTGCGTAGAGAGAATGACAACCGCAACTTGCTGATAGGCTTGTTTTCATAGTATCTTGAATTAAACGTCTACAGTTTTGCGTACCTTGGCAACGTAGTCTTCATCATCAGTGTTGTCACTTAGATAAGCATCCATCTTTGTTCCTACTTTCATGTATTGGACTTTTAATTCCTCCAATAGCACATTTTGCTTGTCAGATGATGCACCAACCTTCTTCTTTCACTTAGCTGCCTTCTTCTTTGCTGCTGTTGTAGCTGTCACAGCAGCCAGCAGCTGGTGCTTGTGAGAAAGATGGGTCAAGCCCCTTTCCACAGTTTTACCTTTACCAACTTTCATTCTACCGGTACTCGGCATTTCTCACTTTCCAGTAGAAACAGCAGGAGAAGCAATGGGTGCTTCTTTCCTTTGAGGAGCTCCATGTTTGGTGCCGATGCCATCTTCTCTGCAATACAATTGCTATGTCTGAATGGCATCAAATCATTAATTTGTGTTACTTCTCTTGTCAATTTGCCTACATTGCAGGAGGGGTGTGGCAATGTTGTGGGAGATGCACAGCAAGTTGTTGTTGTTGTTGTTGTTAAACCTGGAATATTTTCCATTTTGTCTCCTATACGCGTCAATGGATGCACCTGCTGAATCATTGTTGCACTCAAAACTTTCTTCTTCTCCTTCCATGCGGGTAAGGAGCACCATTTCTTGTGTAGCATCTTCCTCTCCTTTTGCAATTTTGGCTAGGAAAGTGGTGGTTGCCTTGCTGGTGTATTTTGTGGCAGAAGGCAAATCTGAGATATGTGCTGCAAGACAATAACCCACATTGTGTCACCACTTAGTTTGCTTGATTGGAGTGACTGTTGCTCCAAGCCAAAAAACCTACTATCACTTGTGCCAAAACACCGTCAAGTGATCTAGCATGAATCCAATACAAAGAGGGTGGTCAATACCATGCATCACATCAGCAGGTTCACAGTATCTGGAATGTGCGGTCTCTTCACTGCCAAGACTGTTGAGGATTTGCATCTTCTGGAGCCTCAGAACAAATATCTTTGTCAACAAGTTTACCACAGACATCATAATGATATCATGCCTGACCAATTGCCATGAAATTGGATCTCAACTGCTTGTTTTAAGATGCAGTGATCTACTCAAAGATTTGTTGAAATTTATCCAATGGCTACTAGCTTGAAGTCTCCAGTATGAAGTAAAGAATGTCGCATGAATTGTGACACAACCTTTTTGAGTGAATCCATTTCAAAAATCCTGAATCTTACAACAGAGACTTGGAGTGTGGATGAGCAATAGCAACTTGGCATGTGAAGAATCCAACAGTGACAATCATGTTGACAGTCACAACAAATGACTGGAGCACTTCTATTGGTACTAGTAGGAAGTAGTACATAATACTCACTCCTCCTGTTGGAAAATTCTTGAATTGCTCAAAAAACAGTCTTTATGCCAGTGTGGATAACACCCTCCTCTGATGCATTTACTTTTGTTGTCAGTCTTGCATTGTGAATTATGTAAACCTCCTTTGTGTGTATCTCAGTACTTTGGTCTGAGAGTACTCACATCACAGAGCACATGGTGTCAATGAACTCCATTCCAGGAACAATATATGCAATATTGCTCACTATTTCATATGTGATACCTGCTGCGAAGGGGTAAGTTGTTTGAAATGTTGACCAAAACTCCCCATGTCAATCATGTTCCAAGTGTCTTTATCCCATTTTTTGCGTTCCTGCATGTATTGTTTCAAATGATAACCATTTATGTGAAACCGAATACACTCATCGTATTGGGCTGTCAACCTTTTTCCCATGATAGAGGAGATAGATATCTGTGGTGCCCGTATGATTGTCAACATTACTCATGGGCTTCAACTTTCCTTGAAGACGGTACCGTGTAGCGAGGTAAGCCGCGTTGATCATTAACCTGACTTCTCTTGGGAGCTGTTCGTATGACCTGATGGAATCTTGGTGTCCTTTCACCCAATGAAAGATTCGTTGTATTTCAATCAGAAGCGTCGGAATCATTGAGAGAAGATTGGAGCCGAATGTTTGTCTACTAGCAAGACAACTGCATTGATTCATTTTGTAAACTTTTGAAATTGCAGAGAGGCTATCTCTGAGCCATCCAGAAGAACATCGATATCTCAAACCCCAATTTCTAGCAACTGCCACAATAAGAAGTAACAAAGAAGCAAATCCGCATAACTTGCTCCTTGTGGAACTAGCAGTATCAAAAGGCCATCAACCAGACCCCCACATTTGTTAAATCACCATACTGTAGTTTCCGTACAGTGCGTTGTCTCGAAAAAAGTTGTCCAAAATGTGACAGTAGATGACCTCTACTCACTTTCTAGATTCTTGTATTGTGAGCTTAATCTGTTTGTTAGACAAAATGTAAAGTCATCATTCAATCACTGGTGAGAGCTTTTAAAGCTCTCCAATCAGACAACAAAAGACCTCATCCTGTAGGTTCCACACAACAAATCTAAGTCTGAAGACCAGGACTCAAATCACCTTCCCGGTAGGTTTTACACCTGTGAGGTCTTCATTCCTTCACGTGTGATGCCTCCTGGGATATCTCTGTAGATCCCTGCATGCTAGGAGGTCTTCTAGGCCTTCCAGTGTTGGTCTTCCTAGTGACTTCAGTCCATTCACTAGTAGTAGCATCCAAGAGAGCAGCAGAACAGAAGCTATTGCTACTGTCGTCCATGGTGTACGGTGCCACCAGTGCAGTGGCAATACAGTGCCACCTGTGCATGCAATAAAATTTGTTTAGACGCATGTCGCCAAGTCCCACCCAAACGTACCAAAGTTGCTGTGTAACCCTCCATCGGAGGCTATGTGTAACCGTTCTTGTGATCGAAAGGCTCTCCATATTTGAACGTCCATTGCCACTTGTTTAACATCAGACACCATTCTTTGCTGAGTGCATGGTAATGGTTTGAGACAATCCATCAGGGACATGGTTACTCCAATCTCCGGTTGGTGACTTGGTTTAGAAAATTCAGTGAACACAGACTGAGATGCAGTTATTGTTTGGATAGGATTCTGTTTCCAACATGGAGCATATCTTAGAAAAGAGGATACTGAAAATGATTCCATAATCATTTCTGTTAGGGACATGGAGCGACTTGACAACGCCATGGCATTCTTTCTACCCAGCCCTGTGGCCAACTACCGTCAAGATAACAGAGAGAGATTCAATTTGGTTGAGAGATTGTCTCATCAGACGGCGGGTTTTACACCCACATTTTCTTGTCACGTCCAGTCTACAATTTTGTAAAATTTTGTTACAAATTATGTTTTTTTGTACATGCAATTGTTTCTGCAAGCAGTGCACCACTTCCCCAATGAATGATGCTCTTGGCCAGCTGCGTGTATTGCCCACGTACAAAAGTGTTGCTACCCATCTTCCTGTTGACGTTTTTGAACATTGCCCAACACCGACGACGATCGCAGGGTTCTTGATTCGTAGCGTGGAGCAAAGGATGGTGCTGTTGTATTGACTTAGTATTGAAGATTCTCCAGCTACAAAAGCACAACAGCAACTGGTGCTTGTGCTTCAAGCAGGTTCTAATTCTCCTGATTGTCATAAACCCTGCTGCTCTCTGATATTACCACAGGTAATATACTAGCTGTTACAAACCGGGAATTCTGCTTGCAGAGTATCATGGGAATGAGGGGTTCTATCCATTCAAGGCCAGCATATGAAGAGTTTTGGATTGTCTTGCAAGGGAAGTGGTTGGACACAAATTGTACATTGATAACAGGGTGATTAAACCATTGAGTGAATGGTCTACACTGACAGCCAAGGCATTTCTTCTGTTGTGCCTAGAGTTGTATGTGCCAAAGTGGAATCAGGAATGGGCTGAAAGTTCTCATACTCCAATAACAGCAGCAGCTGCACGGCAACAAGAAGGAGAGCTGACTTACTGCACTGGCTGCTGCAATTCCTCACACTAGGAGTTATCACCAATGGCGGATAAACAGACTAGTGGACCAATCACTGGTTATGCATGTGTTGCATGCTTTAACAACCACAGCTATTATGCCTGCCATGACCAGAATACCATTTCATGATCATGGTTGCAAGTCTGACCACAATTACACTGCTGCTGAAAGGTTCATACTGCACTCTGAGCAAGTAGAGTCAATCAACACAAAAATCAGATGACAGCATGACAGTCGTTGAATGTACTGCAGACAAATATATTAAAAGAGAATCAGCATGTCATGATGATAGATGACTTCTTGATATCTTTTATCTTTTGTCATCTCACTCTCTAGTTGGGTCCTGCCTGGTTTGGGCTTAACAAAATAGGAGGAACAGTAAACTGGGTGGTGGACATGAAGATTGGCGTGAATGATTATTGCTTATCAATGTACTTATCTCATTTATACCCACAAAAAGGGCACGGCAAGGTGGATTTCCCTGTCAGCTCAGTATGTGATGCTATTGTTGTACTGCTGTTGACCGTATCTATTTGGGAGGGAACCATCGGGAACTTCCCAAAAATATCAGAAGCCCCCCAACAACAGGGAAAAAAGTTGTTGATACAAATAAATCAAAACTGCTGTGGATATCTTGTACCTGATCATGACAACCATGGACCACAATGCTGAGTCATTCCTTGATAAGGTGTTTTCATCAAAAGATGAAGTAATTGCTGCTATGGTCGTGTTTAATGAGTCTAGACAACAAGCCTGCAGAGTGCAAACATCTAATACAACAAGACTAACACTCCGATGTGCATCACACACTCCTGGGTCAGAAAACAATTGTTGTTTCAAAGTAATTGCGAGAAAGGAAGAAGGAGAGGATCTTTCGATGATGTGGAAGGTGAGATCTGAAGTTTTGGACCACACCTGCTTGTCTGGAGACCCCTCAAGTTTAAGGTTGAAGAATTACAATAAACGGGTACTGCAAGGAGCATTTCAAGAGATAGGTGGTTTCCTTCCTAACAAGAAAGGTGGAAATGCAAAACAGCTTGCAGAAATGGCAAAGGCACAGTCTGGTATCAATTTGAAGCGTGGACAACTTTACAACATTGTTTCAACAAAGGTGCATCCCGTATTGAGCATCATCTTGGACAGTATTTTATACTTGAGAGTTACCTTAACAACTTGAGAATTGCCGATTCTGGGGCTTCGGTATACTTTCAAACAATCAGTTGCCCATGGAGACCCACCCTTGCGCAATTCCATCGTTGTTATGTTGCATTGTCAACGTCAAAACTGGCATGGGAATGTGGCTGTATTCGCATTGTCATAGCAGATGGAACATTTTCCAAAGGAGGCCATTTTCAGCAAACATTGTTGCTTGCAGTTGCATTTGATGGAAACAATGAAATTGTCCTCCTTGCATTATCTATTGTTGACGTGGAGAATGAGGATAACTGGACATGGTTTGTTAGGCACATCACTGACGACTTCCCCAATATTGACGTTTTTGTTGCTGACTATGACAAAGGCATTCAATCCAATGCTTTCCAAGATCACCTCCGAGATAGAAACATAAGTTTCTCAAGATGCGCAAAGCATCTTGCTTCAAATTGCAAAACTCATGCTTCAATCGGAAAGAAGACTGAGTTATTTATAGCATCTCATCTTGCAAAAGCAAGGACAGAGGCAAATTACAATGCTTGTTTGGATTTCATTCGGAAGGAGAACAATGATGCTGCAGACTGGCTTGAGAGGCACAAACAGCAATTTGTTACAGTTGCCTTTTTGGACCAGCAGCCGCCAAGATGCCGACATGGAAAGGTGACCAATAATGCTGCAGAAAACACAAATAGTGCTATCCTCAGCGAGAGGGCTTGTCCCATCACTGAAATGGTTGCTGGTATCATTGGACGCAGTCTGAGGAAATCCCATGAAGCAAAAGTCAAAGCTCAACATTGGATCCAAAAGGGGCAAGAACTCACCAACTATGCATCAAAGAAACATACGAGAACAATTGATGATGCCAGGAAACTGAGGACCACTGTGGTATCGCAAAATGGACATTCTTGGAGAGGGCAGGTGGCAGTGTCTCCTGCAACCGCTGGACCACCTGGGATGGCATCAATTGTCACAGTGGATGTTGAAGTCAACAGTGAAAGCTTTACCTGTAAGTGTCCTTGTCGCTGGACAGAGGAACGGAGAATGCCATGCTATCATGCGATGGCCTTGATAATAAATGCAGACCTTGAACCCAACAACCCAAACTGGTACTGCACATTGTACCATGCAACAACAGTGGAAAATATGTACATGAACACAACCAGGCTGGATGGTGACTTATCAACCATGGGCAACCTAGAAGTTCGGGAGTTGGCCCTTCCAAAAGGCAGGGCAAGAGCTGGACGACCCAAAATGAAACGTTACACCACATCAGGGAACAGCACAGCAGGTCAATGTGGGGGTTGTGGAATTGTTGGTCATCGCATGTCCACTTGCCCAAAACCAAACACGCAGTACCAATATCAACAGAATATTGACAAGGCAATGAAATATGCAACATCCCTTGTTTCTAACTTTGGGAGCCGCAATTGAACTAAATTTTAGAACTAAGACTTCATCGGATGTTAGTGAAAAACAAGAAAATTGACAAACAACAAACTTCTTAACTGAGGGCTTACCTCCTCTCCGGCGCGTTGCCTCAATGTGTATTTTTTGCACGCGGTACATGACTTGCTGGTGGCTGGGGAACTGATTTCACTCCCCCAAAAAAAATGCAGGAAAGAAAGGAGCGAGGATTATCACAAATCCAAGCCTGATCTCGCTAGCCATGTAGAAAGGGGATTTCAAAATCGATATCATCTCAAAGGCAACTCTTCTGTTCCAAGAATTTTTCGGCACGGCGATTGCTGCCCAATATGCCAAAAACCAAACCTGCCTTGTGTGATCAAATACCGGATCAGAATGCATGCCAAAATGAATTTGCATTGTTGTCTTGTAGTATTGAAAAGCTGAAGATTTGATTGCAGTGTCAACTCAACCGCTATATGGTCCAGTTGCAACAGTGTCAGGGATGGTGCTCAAAACCGAGCTCTTTGATTGGGACTCAGTGTTGCTTTGTGCACAAGTTACACATAGCTGTTGATCTTCATCTTATTTCCCTGGTTCTTCTTCTTCTTTCTGCAGTTGTATTGTTGTTGCTCTTTCTTTGTGTAGTATCATTTGCTGTTGTTCTTTCTCCTCGCTCCCTCCGGTTGTTCATAGTGTGTTCCTCGATTGTGTTGCTGTTTTTGAGCTTCATCTACCGTAGTGCCGTACATGGATTTGTACCAGATATTGTAGTAATCGTCCTCCACAATCACACGTGCTGGAAGATACTAGAGACTACTACGTGCTACGTTTTCACTGAAAGCCATGAAGCACTACGACTGCGAATTATGTCAGTGGTGGTACTTTCTACTTGGAGTACATTATGTACTTTACACATTGTTGTATAGCACGAAACAGATTGCTGGGCATGCCTTGCGTGAAATCATGTATGCCATGCTCGGTGTTAATGGATATACACACAATGTATACGATATAAATCTGAAATGACCAGAAATGCCTTCATGCCTAAAGACTGGAAAAAACATGCGATGACTGCCTAAAGACTGGAAAATCTCGATTTGAGATACAGATACGCCGAGCTCAGAGTTCCGACTCGGAGCTCCGAGTACCGGTACCGGTACAGCAGAAAAAGGTTCAGCAGCATGTTTTTATACAGTAAAGTAGTACTACAGTACAATGGAGTGCTCAGTACGCAGTACAAGTACCAATTTGTACAGTAAGGTACTCGTACAGTTCCGTTGTTGAGTGCTCCGGACTACCCTCTCGTAGGACTCCTTGACCGAGACAGGGTGATGGACTCTACACTGAAGACTGAAGGGTCTGAGCATATTGACAGTCAAATCAAATTGTGGACTTGACGCTGAAGCACTGAACAACAACCCTCTTCTCCCTTTCCTTCCCTTTGGAATCAAAGCTTAACGATGACTGACACACAAAAGAAGGGAACTAACGCTATTGACCCTCTCCTGACGCTGGGAAAGACTTCGGTTGTATCGTTGGAGAACGATATGTGGATGATTAGAGTACCCAACAAGCTGGCATCAGTCTGGAAGGATGTCCCAGAAGGCACAGTTCTCGGTGAGCTAGTGTTTACGAAAGGTGGGAAAATGAACGGTACTGCAGTTAAACCGTCACTCTCCATTGAATGCGAGGAGTCCCTCGTGGAATCAGCTGAAATCCCTCTCCATTACACCATGGAGGCCATGACCAAGAAGGTCCCCAATCTATATCCCTTTTCAAGGAACAAGGATGGTACAGTGACCATTCATGGCACAGTGAGTCGGTCTGCCAACTTACAGGCATCTCAGAATGATCCTCGCTACCGTAAGTTTGCCAAAACTCGTCTCTTGGATGCAGCTGTCAACAATACTCGATTCGTGAAACAAGTTGAAGCCACTGAACTCTCAGTTCGCAAATCGTTGGCTAAAAATCACGGTTTTGGGTCGGCTGTCCAAGCCTTTGGTCTCAAGAACAAAGAAGATACACCCTTGGATGTGCAAAATGATCGAAAACGAAAGTATCAAGATGTTCCCACGAGATCCGTTGTATTCGAATTATTCACAGTACAACCCTTTTGGACTGTTAAGCAACTCAAGGAGGAATCGGGTAAATCAGAAAAGGAATTACGTGCCGTCTTGAGCGATATAGGAGACTATCATCGAAGCGGAGAGCACAAGAATATGTGGCAGCTGAAACCAGAGTTTCAAGCAGAGAAGTAATGCGTACTCAACACAACGATATCCATTCCCACTAAATGTTTAATAGCTGAATTAGACAAAGTGTTGGAACATTGCTTTCCTGCCAAGAAATGGCGAACACGCTTATAAATTATGATTTGGTCGCCGGAGCTGTGGCAAACTTATGGCTCCCCCCAATAACTTCGATTTACCCGAGACGAGCTTGCATTTGACACGCATATCGTTCTCCATAGTTTCGTCAACTATAGAAGCAAGACATAACATGAGAGCCGGGTCAATGCCACGCGATATCGATACTGCAAAGTGGTGGTCGTCACTATCCGTTGACTGCTGTAGGGATATCAACGCGCATCCACGCAGCTCACGCTCGGTCTCCGTCCGACCCATTACCATTAGCTCAGGCGAGCCAATCGTCCGATGAAATGCGCGGTAACTAGGTTCGGCTTCAAAGCAGCCATTCGCACCGCTGGACATGTACATTGAATACCGCACGGGATTGGGAATTCACCTTCCATCGAAAACTCAGCCCATGCATAAAGCGGGTAGGTGTCACACCATGCAAGGCCCAAGTGTTTGGTCGTTGCAGCTGGTTTTGACCGAGGATTCGCTGCTTGACGGCAAAAATCCTTACCACAGGTGATCCATATGGAGATTTCAAGGCGCACACCGCCAGTGGTACTCCAGATCGACGATTGAGCAGAACCTTGTAATGGTTGGGACTCTTGAGCCGCTGCCCTGATGCATTAACTTCGAACCGTTTGAATAAGCCCAGAGATCCTGTGATGCCAAGATCCATGAATTCTGAATCATCTACCATCATTTGAATGGGGTTCGAATGGACGTAGTCACCGTAATTGACGTTTAGTACCACAGCGGAATCGTCAGTCAATGTTGGAAGTAGGCTTTCGAAGAATTCGATCTTGTAAGTTCCAACGAATCCGGAATCGGAGAGTCGGGAAAATGTTTCAGGTAATGCCCACGAAAAAAGCTGCCCATCTGGGCTTTCATCTTGAGGTGGAGGGCACGGTCATATTCTTTTCGCAGCCCCGCTAGTTCGTCAGTAGCGCATACAGCAAACACGATTCCACAGCCATCGTCATTCAATTGCACTCCCGGCGGCAGATCCTTTTTGCGTATTTTGATTTCGGGTTCACCCAAGATACTGCTTCCAGCTGAGCTGTCGTCGTAAAACATGTTTTGTTTGGTGCCAATATCCACCCTCGGCCCCTTGATCTGCTCCAGTACTCTAAATTGCTCTGCTTTTGAGCGCTTCTTTTTCGATGATGAAGGTGAGTATCGATCTCGATTGGCTACAATACGAGTCGCGCCTGTCGCCGTTGTGATGTCGGTTTTGGCAGCATACGAGTATTCTGTGCCATGATATGATGAATCAACGTCCCACATGTCCGAGTCATTGTGACAATCCTTGGAGGTTGATTGCAAGGGTGGAGTGTCAACGCTGTCATTAGTGTTCTGTGCCTGCTCTTGTCGAATAAGCTCATCTCCTTGGTATTTAATCATCTTCACCACTTGCGATGGGTCAATAATGCAACGCATCGGTCGATCAAAACGGTGTGAAACCAAGGCGTTGGGCGAGCTCGTTTCGTCTTGACCACAAAGAATGCTGTCAGAGGAAGTACATCTACCAAACGCATGATGAAGTATGGAAGTGATTGTCATCATGATTGTGTTGATGATCCCTAATATGCCAGCCACTTTGTTGACGGGGGTGCCGAAGCAAGGGTTTTGAAACGGCGGTAAAATTGCCTCAAATCTGTGATTTACTTACAAGACCGGATTCCAGTGCTTACGATATACATGGGGAAACGCATGACTGTGACCAAATTATTGGTGCGCTCCAGGCAGACATTGGATTGGAAACAACCGTCGGAATTTGTCGCAGACGTCTTTATTTAGGCCTTGCTACAATGGTAATGACGGACGCCGCATGCAAAGATCTTTACTTATCTTCATTGCTGAATATAGAGTATTTGCAACGAAAGTATTGTCGACGATCTGCCTGCTCCCCCAGCGCTGGCCCAAAAATCTAATCTATGGATTCAATAGGGACACACCTGTCGGCATAGCCCTCCACATAAAAAATTATATGATAATACACACGGTCCGACTAAAAAATTATAGACTTACTTAGCTAGTAGCCAGTGTAATCCCTTGGGACTTGAGAGTTTCGTTCATTACGTAATGACTTATTAATAATCACTTTTCACCCATCAACACGCCGGTCGAGTGCGCCGACCATTCAGCAAAACTTGTGCCGTATAAACGCCACAACGCCACCCGAATTTCAGAGGTCGCCAGTCGCAACACAGCCCTTTGGACGTAGAACTTAGAGATTCTACGGGTTTGCAAGAGCGATTCATAAACCGATACCACGCGTGAGGTGCATCATGCGTGCAAAACATGAACAACGCACAACACTACACGAGCAAGCTAGCGTCTCAAAATACCTCCTACACTATTCACTTAGTTGTACTTTGAGCATATTCAAGAGATCAGCACTAACTTCTTCCTTGGGAAGGACCCGGCCACCAGATGCGGTTCCAGTAATGACACCGAGACCCGCGGACGGAGTTGGTGCTGCTGCAGGTGCTGGAGTCGCCTTTGGTACTGGGGCTGGAGCTGGAACCGGAGCTGGAACCGGAACAGGAGCTGGAACAGGAGCTGGAACCGGCACTGGAGCTTGCTTAGCGGTCTGAGCAGCAAGAGCTTTCTCTTCTGCCGCGGCCTTGGCGGCTTCCTTCTCCGCCGCGGCCTTCTTGGCAATAGCATCAAGCTCCGCCTGAAACAAGCTGAGTTCACTTATTCGCGGTGTTGATCTCTTCAGCGCGGTTCACTTACCTTCTTTTCAGCGATAGCCTCTGCTTGGCTTTCTTCCGCGAGAAGCTTCTCCTCCTTGGCTTTGGCTTCCTTGGCATCAGCTGCCTTCTTGTCAGCTTCCAATGCGGCTGCCTTATCCTCCTCAACCTTTGCAGCTGTGCTTGCTTTTTCTTCCGCTTCGACGGCCTTGGAAGAGTCACCCTAGAAGAACAAGCAAACATTAAGATTAGACTCAGTTGCAACAAGGTACGGTCTCTCGAACTGTGCGTTTCGTACCTGGACCTTGTCAAGCTTAGCCTTGGCCTCAGCTTCCTTTTTCTGCGGCTGCAGCGAGTTTCTCTTCCTTTGCAGCGGCCTCAGCCTTGGCCTTGGCTATCGCAGCGGTCTATAGGGGCAAAGAGTGAGGTCGTATAAAGAGATGTCGTGATGCATACCACGATGTGTCTTACCTTCTTCTCGGCAGCCTCCTTTCGGGCAGCCTCAGCCTTGGCCTTGATAAGAGCAGCCTTCTCTTCCTTTGCCTTTTCTTGAGCCTATAACGAAACAAATTTCAGTACTCTGTCCAATATACTCAAAGCAACATCCTGTGACGTACCAATTTAAAGTCAGCGGCAGCTGCAGCGGCCTTGGCCTTCTCATTTTCAACACCTTCGAAGTTGTACCCTTGTTCAAACAGAGCCTTCGTCTTGGTAACAACCTTGTTTGGAGTTGAAACAGCAGGAACCTTTGTAGCAGAGGTACCTTGAGAAATTGAAGGAGCAGAAGGCAATGAAGGAAATTCAGTGCCGGCGAGCGGGTTGGCAAGGATCAGACCAAGGGAGACTGCAGCTCCTCCCAAAAAGCCCTGCAGAATGGTGAAAGAACGTTAGATAGAATCTCAACAAGCACTTTTGTTTTAGATACCGATTCACTCACAACCGCCTTGACGAGCCCTTCGCTGTCTACCTCGGCGCTGCGAGCCTTCTTATCTTGGCGGCCGCCTGAGCAGCAATCTCGGCCTCAATTTCCGCACGACGAGCAGCAGTCTTGGTCAAAAACTCCTTCCAGCAGAGAGTGCGACAAGGGGAACCAAAACGAGCGGTGCACTACCAAGGGCCACTCCGACTAAGCCAGCATTAGGTTCGGACTCGACAGGTTTCTTTGGTGGAGCAACGACCTTCTCTGGCTTCGGTTTTGTGACAACAGGAGTGGTTCGAGGAGTAGCTCTTGGCCTCACGGGCTCCTTCTTCTTCTCGGCGACGCCGGAGAAGTCATAGGCGCCTCCCTGCTTTGTCGCCTTGACAACTGGGGCGGGCTTTGTGGCAGGGGCAGGCTTTGGCGGAGGAGTAGCCACATACTTGGGCATCTCAATCTTTTCCTTTGGCACAGGCTTTGGCTTCTCGACCTTTGGTGCAGGTTTGGGTTTTCGACCTTCGCCTTGGGAGCAGGCTTTGGCTTCTCGGTCGATTTCTTGGGCGCGGAGGTGCGAGAAGCTTGGCCTCCAAATCCTCCAAGGCAAATAGTGGCTTGGAACGTGTGAATGCATGGTTCGTCGATGGGACGAAAGCCGAAGCGGACGCAACGACGGATAGGACGGCGAAGGTGGAGAATCTCATGGTCAACGAAGTTAAGATTCAGGCAAACTACAACCGTAACGATGCTACGCCAGGTGTATCGCGAAGGGTGGCGGGCTCCAGTCCGACGGCTTGCAACACATCGGGACGCGAGACGAGGATCGCTGACATACGCCGGTAGCAAGACGGTAAGTTGAAGCCGCGAGCACCATCAGATCGGCAATATCTTTTCAAATTGGACGTCATTCTGACGTCTCAAAAAGTTGTCATGCGCACGTGAATCCCATACGGCTGTGTAGATTCATTATGCGAACGGTCGGCAATTTTGGGGAGCTCGAGGTGTACTGTTGTCTGCTACGACGCCTTGGAGGCGTAGTGAACGACCAGACGGAGTCACTGCGCACCAACTAAAATTTTGAGCATCCGTTGGACAAAACCAAGGTCACAAATCGATGTCAAACTAGTACCCAAGAATGAAAAGCATGAATATACACTCGTTTGTCCAAGGCCTTGTCCACCCATACTCTAGTTCAAAGAGGCTCATCAAAGGCATTCAACTGCATTTATACAAAGATCAAAAATTGTATTCAATATCCTTTCCTGTGGGATCTCGCACCTATTCTAGACGCACTATCTGCAGTCGTTGCACGACAAGTCAAGTCCGTACGCGAGCCTCCGTGCGTTCGACGCCAATTAGTTGACACACGATGAGTCGGTGGTCTGGTCGAAATATTTCTGCACACATAAAGGGCAGCAAGAAGAAGATGACTTCAGAGGAAGAAAACATCTCTCCGTTCTTGGAGGAGGATCAACAAGACGATGAGCAATGGGAGTGTGACGACATGTCGGAGTCTTCCAGCGTAAGCTCCGTGCTAAGTTCTTTGACTGGAACAATTTCTAGATCAGCGAGAAAGCCGCCAATCCAGGGTATCGAAGAGAAAAGGTTGACGATGTTGAACAAGGCAGTGAGGAACAGGAACATACTGCAGCTAGATCTGCAAAACCTGTGTATCCGAGTCCAGCAACTTCCAAAACTTCCTCTGATCGTGGTATCAAGACTATGGTAACAATGATGTCCATGGGCAAGGGCGATGGATCTCGGCCAATTAAAGCATCTCAAAGCAAACGAAGTCGGCGCTTCTACCTGATTTGGGGAACCGTTCTTTTAGTTGTCATTGCGGGCATTATTGCTATATCTGTAGTCCTTTCCACGCGCCAGGCTCCCCAAAGCAGCTCAACAACGGAAGACGATTCCGATGCTAATCTGAATCAAAGAGAAAAGGCCCTTCTGGAAATTTTCAAGACTGTGTCAAGCGAAGGTTTGCACGAAGTTGATACTCCGCAGTACAAAGCAAGAGAATACATTATGCGCTCTGATACGTTGAAACTGACACCATCGGAGACTGTGAGCAATTCACGTATCGCTCAGCGATACGCTCTTGCGGTTTTCTACTATTCCACGAATGGTCCCGATACTTGGGCAGAAAATAATTGGTTATTTGATGACGAATGCGAGAATCTATACTGGACCGGCATTAGTTGCAATGACGAGGGTCAAGTTAGAGCGATTGCCTTTGGTAAGTGCCGATGTGCTTCATCGCGATAGATAATGTGCATTTTTGCTAAACTGCAGTGAATGAAGATAATCATGGACTTCAGGGAACTCTTCCGGAAGAGCTGGGAGCCCTTACGATGTTGGAGAATCTTGTTGTGAAGAACCACCCCCTGCTTGTTGGCCAGATTCCGATGTCTATTGGAAAGCTTCAAATCCTTGGACAGCTCGGTCTGTATAACAACGCTCTTACCGGTGGCATTCCCCATGAGCTGTATGATTCAACCCAGTTGAACTACATCAACCTCCAGAACAACCAACTAGAAGGAGGGTTGATCCTTCGAATCGAAAATTTGAAGAACCTCGAGAAGCTCATCTTGTTCAATAATAAATTCAGTGGAGGCATACCTCTGAGGCAGCTTGCAGAAACTGGCATCCAATATCTGGGTCTCAGCAACAACAAATTCACAGGTTCGCTCATTGATCAAATCGCAGGTTTGCAAATGCTTGAGTACTTGTATTTGGACAATAATGCTTTGACTGGAACAATTCCGAAGACAATGGGACGCCTGACAAATATGAGTGAGTGCATAAAGCATCTGTTGTACCAAAGTATCGTTTTACTCACGCACTTGCATTCAGTCTCCTTCAACTTCGACATGAATCACTTTGCAGGTTCGATACCAAGTGAACTTGGTGGCATGAAAAACTTGGAATACGCCTCTGCTCAAAATAACTCTCTCACTGGTCTCATCCCAACCGAGATTTCGCGTCTGGGTAATCTCTGTAAGTTGTGTTGGACTCAAAGAAATTGTTGTTGTAGTCTGTTGAGGCTCACGGTTCTCTTTCCGTTGTGTAGTCGTTTTCAATTTCGGGGCGAATGCGCTAACAGGACAAGTGCCAGATCTATCGAGCCTGATAAACCTGAAGCAGCTTCACTTGTTTCAAAATCGTTTGACAGGCTCATTGCCTAGTTGGATGGGCCGCATGAGTAGCTTGGGTACGTTTTTTTTGGTGACTTTTGAAATTTCGCCGTCGCGCCAGATTCCTCACAACTTTTGATAGAAGTGTTGTTTTTGAGCTCGAATAAGTTTCTTGGTTCGATCGATCCCATTCTCGGTGGACAACTGTCACAGAATCTTCAAGGTCTTTATCTTTCAGACAATGGCTTTGGCGGATCCTTGCCAACTGGCCTTTGTGCCCTGTCTGGATTGAGTAAGTCGCCTATAACAAGATTCCCATGTCATCTTTCCATCTTTCGACTAACGTTGCGTCCGCTACGCAGAGGCCTTGTTTTTGGATTCCAACAATTTCACGAGCACCATTCCAGACTGCTTTGGATACTTGAAAGATTTGCGACAATTATACGTGTTTTCCAATCAATTGACTGGCACTGTGCCTTCGACTCTTGCTCAGTTGCAGAAACTGACGGAGCTTGGAATGGAAAATAACAACCTTGGGGGCAATGTTCCGAGTGAAGTGTGTGCCATTTCGAGACTGACTGACATTTGGGCCGACTGTGGGGGCAAGACCCCGGAGATTTCGTGTCAATGCTGCTCGACTTGCTGCCCTTCTTCCGAATGCCTATAGATTTGGGCCTGCATATTTGTTGCTTCAGCATGCAGATTATTATAAAAAAGTAGGGGGAAACTATGTTTAGGGATTGAGTGCAATTATTGCTCATAATATTGTGCAGGAGTTGAATGTAAATTGCAAGCATTCCTTTGTGAATTTTGTGAAAATCACGCGCCTAAAGTTGGAAAGACGTGAATTCATGCGCCTGATGACATCAGAGCAAGGCCCTTGCGACGCACACGCCTCCTACATGGGCACGTCTAATTCAGCATCCACAGCAGGTCTTCGTCCTCCTGACATGTCGAGGATTAGGCAACGAGAGGTAAGAATATGACGGATGGCACAGAGAGAGAAGGAAATCTGCCATTTGAACTTACTTCGATGGGTGTTTCCCAAAATGACTTCTTGACAGGAGTAGTCTCCTTGGATTCAGTGACTGCGGTTTGAGTGCTGGAAGCCGAGCGGGTAGTTTGGCTGACCCTGGCAGCATTTCCACGGGCTAGGGTGGCAACGCTTCTGGTTGTGCCGGTCCGATAAACGTTCCAAAAGACTCCCCAGGTCATTGCTATTTGCGTTTTTTCAGTGTTTCACTTGATTGACTTTGTGTTTTTGCTTTTACTGTGTTGATAATGTGTGACATCAGGAAGGGATGATCACGAGAAGGGTATGAATGCGAACCATTATGGCGATGGAAGTGTCAACAAAAATGCGAAGCCTGCCACGATTCGAAACACTCATGTGTGCTCACCCGTTTGCGCAGTCCCAGTTGGTACGTTGGTACGTGCATCGCAGTCCCAGATACGGACATTTGGACAAATCAGATGGCTCGTCACGCCTTTCAAGCTGTCAAGGCAATAAAATAATGTATGCGTAGGTTGTCTACATAATGACTCAATGAAAAACTTTCAGATGTCATCTTGCTCACCGATGTCACATTCCTGGAGCTCCGTAAACGGGGCCGTAGGCGAAGTACTGTCATTACGTCGTAAAAATCACCTGGTTTTCCCGGTGGCGTTGTCGTGAATTCCTCCATCATATGTATGGCTGCCATATGAATTCGAAGGAATGAAAAAGACCTTTCCTGAGTCCACATGTGGTACAAACGTACAGCACGTACTTTACGCCTCCTCCAGGAAGAAGGTTTATACGGAAGTTCGTGGTAATTAACGGGAGTCATTTGGCGTCCAGGCACTGGCATATACAAGTACAGTACCAGCACCTCGCTGTTCAGTTGACTGATTGGGAGTTGGGAGTCCCTATTCCCTATACTCGGAGTATGTGTGTATGATAAATTGTGTGTAATACCTCTCCCAGCAATCGACAATCCAACTATCGAACGAATAAGAACGATGAGACAATCAATACTATTCCTCCTTGCTTGCACCATCGCAGCTGCCGCAGCCACAGATACGCAGAGCTGTAGTTTGCAATGTCGAAATGGTGGAGCATGCACAATCGGCGCACCTCAATTCGGTTACGCTGCGGAGATGAATGAAAATGACCCTGATGCTTACGCTTACCGACCTCCAACGTACAGCAACATGTTTTGCCAATGCCCTGTAGGATATGCCGGTCTTCAATGTGAAATATCCCTTGTATTATGTGACACAGACCAGAAGCTCTGTTCCAATGGGGCTACCTGTGAGAAAGCACAAGATGATCGTGGGGGAGTCTTTCGCCATTGCGAATGTGATGCAACAACATCTGATCTCAGCGCTGCGTATGCGTTGCATTTCTGTCGAAAGGCGGCAATGGTGTTCTGTTCCACTGATGCGCAAGTGAGGCAAAGCTATTGTGCCAATGGCGGTTCCTGCCGACAAATGGTGGCTGCGAATCAAGGGTAAGTTTGCAATGTCGTACACCAAAAGTATGCATGTATATCATGTGACAGACGCCATACACACAAACACAAACACACACGCCTAACGATTGCATATCACAGTCACAAAGGATGCGATTGCAGTTCTGGTTGGGAGGGCCCTCATTGTCAGTTTTTCATATCGAATGCCATTCCAATGGATTCTGCTACTTCGCAATCCGTAGAGCAACAATCAGACCCTTCCTCAACCTCGTCAGTCTTGACGGTCGTTGCCGCTACATGTGCATTTCTTGTTGCTGTTCTAGTAGGAGTCGTCATGTGGCGATCTCGTCAAAAACGAAATCAGGATGAGCACCAGTGCATTGTGGAAATGGGCCACAACAACAATAAACGTACTGAGATTGATACTACGAGCTCAACGAACGGCAGTGTTCGAATGTATGGGGAGGTGATCATGGGATCGCGGGATATTGTATAGACATATTGACTGTCAACACTCTGATGGAAGATACGGACCTGCAGTGACAATGCAATGCGGGATTTTTATAGGGGGTCAAATCTGCCGATGGTTTGGCGGAGACGGAAGGTCACGCTCTTAGTACAGACACCACAGTAGTTCACGTTGCTAGAACGCTAGAGCGAATTCCTACTCCGCTCGATCTGTTATTGGCTTCGTTCAAACCCAGACTTGTTGGCAGCTGCTTCGCATTCCAGTTTCCAAGCTTTTGGCGCCCAACGATATTGCATATCGTTCGAATTGTGAGCATAAGGATAGGATTCCCATCTCGCCACCTTGCTTCTAGGCATCATCATGATAGCTGCAGCACGTGCAGCATCACCTAGTCGATACTTGAAGAACGCATGTTCTTCGTTCAGGTCTTTCCAGAAAGCCTGCCACTTTGAGACGCCCAAAAGGAGACACGAGAAACGTGAAAATTGTTGTACGGCTCCGACCCCCAAAACTCTCGATCGCTCGTAAAGAGTGCGTCATCGTCAATCCGGATATGCCTCTTAACGAGTTCATTTAATTTAGCAAGGCCCCATTCCTCGTAGCTATCGCGTCGCCAGGCGTACAGTAATCCGTCTTTATCCATTTGTTGGAAGGGATCGAAGGGCAGTTTGTCTGTGAATAAAGAATCGTCGTCAAGTCTAAGGTAGTACTTGAATCTGCAAGAAGAGCATTGTTTGCAAACGCCCAGACCATAGCCGACACATGCTTTGATAATCCAAATCGCGACCTTCTGTCGCACCATCTTCACCCTTGCGCCATCTCGTAATTTGCTCAACGGTGGTACCTGGCTCCAGAGCGTCTGCACTATAGAGGTTGATTTGCTGGAACGTGATGTTGGAATTTGGTGCCCACGATCTGATCAGAGCCTGATCTTGCTCTGTGTATGGCCCATCCGCGTGGCGTGGATGCAGCTCATAGTCCTGGCAACCAATACGTATACAGGATAAGGACCATAGCGCTGATTGAGGTGTTGATCCACACTTCGTATGGCTCGCATCAAAAAGCAAAATCGTGAGGTGCTGTGCCAAAAGGTGATTTCATTCCGTGGAGGAGCTAGAAGAACGACCGCACCCAACCGTTGCTCTTCCAACTCCTTGTCTTGACTCACGGTAGCTCGCATGCGATCCACAACGTAGTTCAAATGTTGACAAACCAACCAAACAATCAGGGTCAACGTTGGCAACACAATATACTTGGCAACGCTGATGTTCAGCTTTACGATCGGTAGTCTTCCTCTACTCCTAGTAGCAATCATGCTGGCTTCTTAGGTTGATATCCCAGTGAATCGGGTTGTTGGCAAGAGTTGTGTGAGTGAAGGTGTGCTACGTCATACTTGGAGTACAGATTTAGAGGAGTGCACTGGGAATGCCTAATGCACTAAAACTTAAGGAGCAAACTAAAGCCCTAAACCAATCAGAATCCGCGGAGACGTCATAGGGGAGAGGGGTAAAAATAGTCATCTGAGGTGATCGTTATCTTATACATGCATATAAATGTATATTCAAATTGCACGCCGGCATCGCAACGCTACGTTTTCAACGTCCAGTTTTGAAATTAGATAAGGAAAATAGTACTGCACTATTAAACTTACGTAGTCCACAGTAGGTAGAATCACGTAGAAACGGTCTTGAAAAGACTGGTACGCATCCGGATGAGCACAAAACAATTAAATTGTATTTGCGACAATGGACCTCAACTGTTGACAGTTGAGGGTCCATTCTCTTGTAGTTGACCCTTTAACTTTCCAATCTGTATCCTCTATTCATGTAGCAATTGTAGTCTGTCAGTTGTAGTGACCATGGGAGAAGCTGTTTTGATTGATTTTCATCGCATTTTTTCCAAGGGTCTCACCTGACAACAACACCGGCGTACGGAAACATGTTGTATGGCGTACTGTCGTAGTAGCATTACTCGTACTGAAGTAGTTGCATTCGTATCGATTTACTGTTTTTCATATCAATACATGTCACGTGCTACTGTAGTACACACGACGACAAACTCCCGTAGACATCCAGTATCAGACGATCGTTGATTTGTCTTCGTAGTATTTCAGGAGCCGATTTGTACGAAGACACGCCAACCTGGTACAATGTATGCATACAAGTCCTTGGTGTGCATACAGATTACGTATATCGTATATATCGTATGCCCATGCATTTGCATAAATGAATGTGAGTTCAAACTCGAATGCACATGAAGATCCTCTCTTACATGTGTCTAAGATTATGTATGTATACGAATATGCATGATCGAATTTTCAAAGCCTCGATCGAAGTGCTTTATTTAGAGAGGGGTGCAAATAGTCATTGAGGACGAAACTCGAAATGATGACGTCTCCGCGGATTCTGATTGGTTTAGTGTTTAGTTTGCTCCTTAAGTTTTAGTGCATTAGGCATTCCCGATG
>JAKSYS010000503.1:0-47214 GCA_022925895.1 Fragilaria crotonensis | reverse complement strand
ATTGAAGATGCCGTGTCTTATCTTGACGGAGGCCATCCCAGTGTTGGCAAGACAACCTTTGCGCAACTATTGAGCCAACGAGCGCTTCAACACAAATCCAAGTTGATTACTTCTGTTGTCATTGTGAACGAAGAATCGGTCTGTGTGGATCGCAACAAATCGGAATGCTACATATCGTCGCACGCCGAAAAGTCAACCCGATCCGCATTGAAGGCAAAGGTGGATAGATCGTTGCAGGACAAGACGTTGGTCATCTGCGATTCTCTAAATTACATCAAGGGATATCGCTACGAGTTGCACTGTCTGAGCAAGGCGGCAAAACAGCAGCATGGTATGATTTGGATTCTCAACTCGGACGCTATGAAGTTGAATAGAATAAGAGGAGAAGAGAAGCCAGGCTACTACTTCACTGACGACCAAATGCGAGAGTTAATTCAGCGATTCGAACCGCCAGATCCACGGAATCGATGGGACAAACCCCTATGGCGAGTCGACTTGAGCCCAGCGTCAGAAAATGCGGACCAAGTGGCCCAAGATGCTCGGAAACAATCAGTCTACAATATGCACGAACTCAGCGAGGCTATGAATAATGGAATTAATGTCAACGCTGCAGTCGCCGAAGGAACACCAGAGGTGACTGCTGCATCGACGTTTTCCAAGGGTGCTGGGTTCAGGCGAGCCTCGACCTAGCAATCGAGCTCAACTGTCACCAAACGAAGGAGATGTAGAACAATTGACGCAATATCAACCGAAGTAAAATTCAGCAAAGATGAGCCTAAAAAAACTTTGGAAGAGCAAATCGACGCTATCTTGGATGAATTTCTGTTAAATGTGGCTCCTCTCAAGGAGGGCTTCTCTACACGACAACACGTGAATGCACAATCCAATGTCTTGCACGAAGTTGATTCTCTGACGCTTCAAGTATGTAATGCTCTCGTGGCTGCGCAAACTCAAAATTATGGATCATTCGTAACGTTGACAGAATTTGGTGACCCTATCCAGATGACATGCCGGCGACAAGTCCCCTTGACGGAGCTAAAGCGACTGCGGAAGCAATACGTACGATGGGTCTCCAAGATCCCTCCAGATGATACGTCTCAGAGAGGGCTGGTCGAGTCGTTTGTGCAGTACGTTGAAGCTCAAGTGAATAAGTAATCTTGTGGTTATTTGCTCCCATCACGCACCATGCAGCAGATATCATTTCCCAATATGCTTGACACCAGAGCTCCAGCCTTGAACTCGAATTGAAACGCAGATGGAAGATCTTCGATCGACGTTTGTACTTCAAATCCATGCTTTTCGTAAAACTTAACGGTTGGCATCAAAGTTAAAAGGCATAGTCTTCTAGAATGGAATGGATCTGCATCATGTCGTTCTAACAGCTTCTCCACCAGAGCTGACCCGATGCCTTGACGACGATATTCGGGGTACACATAAAGCGACGCCAATTCCGAATAGACGGAATCGAGGGGTCGAATCTGTCCGAATCCTACCATGTCGCCGTCCTCTGATTGTGCCGCTACCAATAGGGTTCGCTCCGAAATGGCCAGAGGGTTCATCGCTTCCTGGAAGAGAATCTTGCGTGCAGAAAAGAGGTCCATGGCAGTAGCCGGACGGATGGTCACGGCCATGCCATGTACAGCAGTGATGAGAAGTGGAAGTAGAGAGATGATCCGTGTGCGCTGACGCGTCATGTTGGTCTAGACGGATGTAGAAACAAGGAGGAAGCCAGCAATTGCGTAATATTGGATAGCACGCGGAGTTGGTATTTGTACAACTCCAAGTGCTTGACAAATCATCACAGAGATGCTATGGTGTCAAGCCGGATCCTATCTGATGGATCCAGGTACAGGTACATATTACGTCGATCCATCAGCTGTTTCGCACCACCAGGAAATTGTGCCTCGAGTCTCGAGTCCACTGTTCGCATTTTGTGCTACTGTACTGGAGTACCTGGTACTCCAGTAGTAGTATCTTTCGCGCGATACTGTCGCTGACAGGCATGTTCCAGGTTCATGCTCCACGTTTTCAGTTACTAGTACTCGATTACTCAGTACTCCAGTATCAATTATCACACATCACACATCACACATCGTACCGGTACCATAGTGTAAACCGTAAACATACGGACGCAAGGTATTCAGCACCAGTGTAGCATAGGCGACGAGCGGCATCTATATTATGAACCAAATGGTCAAGGGCTTACCTTCTCTTGTTTGTAATCTCTTTGCACATATCTTGGTTTAATGATACGCTTTAGTCTAGGGCAAATGAGGTCGTGTTCAAAACGCCTGAACCACAAGCACGCTAACATGGAGGCATGCAATTTCTTTTTTTCTGGCATGCATCGTCATCCCCATCGGTGACCATCACATTCTACATGCTAGGGACAGCTCCGCACAACGGCGAAAACTCGGCATAAAGCAGACCTCGGAGTTCAACTAATGGTCTAGAGTCTGTCTGATACTGACGCCGAAGGAACGCATGAAGCAAGTTAAATTCTCTGCTGCCCGCCAAATGCGGACATCGCTTCGTTGATACTCGATCTCGAGCCATCCAAGGTTCTTTGTGTCATTGTAATGAAGGGAGGGAACGTCGTTGTTTACAAATATACACATCCCAAAGTAAGCTCCAGAGTTTGAGCACGGCAACTCGGTTCTTTCGTCTCTTGATTACCTGACCGCTAGACGACAACAACGACGTCAATTCACAGATTCAATCTTCGCGCGGGACAAATCACACAAGAACTTACGTTAGATAGAGAACGACGGGCCAGAACCTCCAGCTACTCACAACAACAGGCCCCAGCACTGCCATGCTACGCTGGAATGATGGAACAATTTCTTTCAGTGCTGCCTTGATAACATCCAACGACACATACAGCAACAAGATCATCGGTGGCTGAACCAAAATCCTGTCTACTAGCATAGAGTTGGATTGCGATTCGGGACCATTTTCCTCCCACCAGGCATACCTGTAGTTGTTGTACATGAGCAAGTTCTATTGCTTTGCAGCCCCATGATATCAAGTAAAAAGCGAAGAGATTCTCACCAATAGTGGCCCAACGGACCCTGCAATGCTCCACAAATGGCGTAGGCCAACACGTCAAGCCATCGAACACCTTCGACACGTCTTAATCTTCTTCCGCTGGAACGTTCGATCGACATTCCAGCAATGATCGCACCCAAAGCTCCTAGCAAGGCCGACGTGCAGGACTTCGTTGTCAACGGGTACTTGTCCAGAAGTTCCATATATTTCCGTCGAAGATCCCTCGTTTGGCCCTCCTCCCACTCAGTTTCTTCCTCCCTGTCCGCGAGCGTATAAGATGCATCTCTGTCGTTCATCTTGATGAAAGTTATGCCACCTCCTCGTTGATGCGGAGGGGATGGAGGTATGCACCGGTATGAGTAAATTCGGACTACTGCTCTAGTAGCAGTGCTTGACAACTGACAACATGCATTCGAGAGAACAAATGGATTCAGTTACTACATATACATATATACAATACATGATATATTAGTGTAGGTATTCCTGTACCAGTAGACTTCACGTGCCAGATACTACTCGACTACAGGTAGGTTAGAAATGTAGAAATGTGGCAGGTTACTGCAACGACGATCGCTACTTTGGTACCACTGTAGACTGTAGTGGTACATAGCTGCCGGTAGCCGTTAGTAAAGTACCAGGTACTAGCCGTACCTGGTACTTTCTTAGGGAATACTCCGAGTAACAGCTCAGACGTGCTCAAGCAGTCCTCAGTTATCCGGTACTTGGTACTAGTACTACATTGTAGATTGTACATTGTAGTGTTGTTGGAAAGATACTCGGACGAATTCCCTCCTAACGCAAGGTACCGGTACGAGGTACCGCGTAGTACTACAGTACAAACCCGTACACTCTACCAACACCATAGCGCGCCATTTGATGAGCGAAGTCGTGGCACTCCGAACTCCGCACTGCGTACGACACCAGCTGCTGCCCTGCCTGCTGCCGAGATGCGATTCGGAACTGATGCGAAAGTGGATGTTTCTTGGACGCAACAAACAGCATATGTACACATAGACAACTGCAGCAACCGTACTTATTAGTAGCGTACGATGCAGTGTCAGATGGCAGTATCAGAACAAGAGCAACAACTTGAGCCCTCGTCGGCACCATCGTCATGGCTGATATCCTTGTCGAACAATGCCATTGCCGGTTGTTTTGCTGGCGCGGGTGCCCGCATGGTGGTGGCTCCCCTGGATTTGATACGCATCCGATTGCAATTGGAACCCAACATGACAATTTGGGCGCACCTCCAAGATGTAACTCGCGAATCCGGTTGGAAAGGCTTCTTTCGAGGCAACATTCCAGCCACTTACTTATGGGTGGGATATTCCGCCATCCAATTTGCCGTCTACGCGCGCTTGTCGGAAGCCCTCCAACAGCAGTCGCATCTCTTGTCATTTTCGTCGTCACACAATCATAAAAGTAACAAATCAGCAATTGCCTTTGTTGCCGGGGCATTGGCAGGAGTCACCGCCACCGTGTTGACGTATCCCTTGGATATTTGTCGAACTAATTTTGCAGCGTCGCAGAAAGTGGGAGGACCCATGACCATGCTGGGCTTTGCGCGAGACATGCTACGGCGACAAGGTTTATGGGGATTCTGGGCTGGAATTGTACCCAGTCTCTGCGGGATTGTTCCGTACATGGGGTTTAACTTTTTGATCTACGAAACACTTGTGGGAGAGAAGACGGCTTTCAATGCAGGAGTGGCAGGTGCCATATCTGGCAGTTCCAGTAAGCTGTTAGTGTATCCCTTGGATACCGTCAAGAAAAGACTACAAGTGCAAGCATATGAGTCGCATCACGTTCGGTACCAAGGAACTGTGGATTGTTTGGTGCAAATCGTGCGGCACGAAGGATTTGGAAGCCTCTACCGCGGAATCCTCCCATCCATGCTGAAAAATACCATAGCCACCAGTTTGTCGTTCTCTTTGTACACTTTGGCTCAAAATGCGCTCACTTCTCTGACAACGACGTCTTGATTTCGTTCATCGAGATTGTGATCGGGTCGGCTGCTTATACATGAGACCGTCTTAATTCTTCCCAAAACATGGGATGCAGGCTCGAGTCCTAATCCGTTTGGTTGTTTGTTTCTATAATGTTGGAGTCCAACCATTGTTTCGCCGGATGGTAAATCTATGGTTCCATGCAAGGCGTTCTCTCTTTGCCGTGGCTTTGTTGGAGGACGTGCACTCTCTTCGTTCGACAAGTCAGCCACAGTTCTCAGGTGCTAGCATCTAGCACAACTGATGTTACGGATGTAGAGAAGCGTACTAATATAGTGGACATTTAACGTTTTCAGTACCATGGTCAACCTACCGATTTCATATGCGACTGATGTGCTTGAAAGTAAGAAAGGATGCCAGTTTTCTTTTCGTCCGCGGAAGCCGTCGATTCAGCTATCCTCTGTTTCTTGGCTGCCGGAGCTATTTGCTCTTGTGACAGCATCGTAGCAATCGATTTGGTACCATCCGAAACCAAAAGAGCCAACTTGGCGTCCGCAAAGGCGGTAGGTCCCTGACGATACCTCGATGCCGGTTTCTGGGAAATGCTATTAGAGGGTTTTCACCCCAACCTAAACACCACAACAATCCGGCATAACTGGGAGAGAAAGACCATCCAAGGCATACCGATCGTTTAGGTATACCAGCTGGTGCAACAGTTCATCAGTGGGATAACGATGTTTTGCCAATGCACAATCGTTTTGCCCCAAGTCATGCGTGCATTGTTGTGCAACTCTCCGGTAGTGTTGAGATAATTCTGCATCGCATTCCAAGTATCGTCGTTGGTCGCACATGATTCGAGTTGCTCGATCGAATATGCTGACTCCAGGCCATAGAATTTGGAAAGATACGTCCGAGCCCACTGTGGGACTGCCATTGACTGGTTGTAATGGTGAGGATACGCAAAGGATGCATATCAATTTCACGCCATTTTATAATCTCGTCCGCAAACTTTGTTGCCCCACCACTGCGTGACTGCCAGAGATCAAACACAATTTGAAATATTGAAACGCAACCATAGTTGAGGTAGCACGACATTCGACTGACGGCATGTGGTTTCGAAATGTTGTTGCGTAGTTTGGCATAGTTGGAAAGATGTGCTTGTCGAAATCGATTCCACCGCTGTTGACCAGAGGAAGTGGACCCGTGTGTTTGGGAGCAAGGTGGAACTGATGCATCGATACCGGGCTTGTCAAGGACCCATGATTTCAGGTCAGATATGGCTGATAACTCCATTGCAGTCCACGGTCTTTTCCCAGGACTGGGCGTCTCTGGATTTGCCCAAGACGATGGGAGCTTCAATGTACCTACTGTGCCCTCATCCAGAAAGAAGTTCATTGGCAGCCCCTTGACTAGCGCAGGAGAGTCAAAGTGTCCATCCTGTACAACTCCCAACACCTGACTACGTCGCTTCGGCTCCGTTTTCTTTTCCCACATCCATGCCTTGTTGGGCACCCCAGAGAACGTGACACTGCCATCCTTGTCCACTATCCTTTGAAGCATAGAAACGGGTGCCACAGTGGTACTTCCATCGACACGAAGGACTGGAACCTGCGATTGTCGGGCCGCACGTTCCACGGACTGGACCATGCTCAAATACGGATGAACAAAAGGTTCGTCCACAACAACGGCAACGGACTGTCGCGCTAGGGTCAAATGGTGAGGAGTCCGGCATTCGGGTCCGTGCACCCGGATCGCGACGCCGGCTCCATGCTCTTGCCATTCTCGGGTGGCTTGTTGCAAGGCCTCCAACACGAAAGCCGTACGACGTGCCGTTGAAACCACAATGACACGTCGTTTGATGTCTAGGTCATTGGTATTCTTTGACAGCGTTGTTGGGAGATGTGCGTCGTCCAAGACAACCGCGAGGACGAGAAGGGGAACCTCATGCTGGTTTGCAAGATGACATGCCAAGGCAAACGCAGGATTGTGTTTGAATCGCAGATTCACTGTCGGCAGGTAAAGAACAAATGAATTTTGCAGATTGGCCGGGAACTGAACTGTGGGGTTGATACGCTGTGTCAGGGTTGCGTTCAAATTAAGGTCCTTCATGATAATTTGAATGATTGACCTTCTTGCCCAGATGATGCGTTCCCGGATCGCGTGACAAAGCTATTGAACTGGAGTTGCCTTCTCGTTATTCGTACAGTTCTACTCTGCTCTGTGCTGCAAGGTCTTGCGGAAGTCAGTGTTACGACAGAATTACTCGGTGTGCATTTCTTTTACTTCATGATTATCGATGAATGAGTCACATATTTCTTTGGCATGATCGTGTTCTGTGTTAAGGCAGGTACAATACTGTAATACGAAATGAAAGTCCGATGATACGTTGCTCGTGTTGTGCTGTTGTGTTGCTCTACATCCAATGAAGTACGAGTACTCCGTACCGGTAGTGTTCATGTACTGTGAAGTCCAGTGGGATTCATCGGCTTGCATAATCTATGACATACGGAGTACGGAGTACAACGTACTGAGTTGTACTTGTATGCATAGTGTATGCATACTTCAACTACTGTACCGGCAAAAGATGTACAAGGATCTTCATCAAGCTAATAGCAATCCTCGTCATCTTGTTGACGAAATCACGAGCTTGCACACATCACTACCACAGTGGATTAAACAACCATGACTGTTACCAGTAATCAATTCTTCTCGTTGACCTTGATTCTGCTTTCTATTCTGGCGCAATTTGCCTTTTCCTTTACTGTCGTGACACCCGTGTATCCTCGTTCGTTGAGCCGTGTCACCACTGCGCGCTTTCTTGCTGACGAACAGGACCAAGTGCCAATTGAGGAAACGCCATCTGAAAGCATTCCTCTGCCAGCAGTATCGCCACCGAAACCCAAGCGTCAATTGGATGGCCTCATGGCTGCCGTCACTCGCACTGCGCCCAGCGATTCCAACACTCCAACCACCAACCTCCCATTCTTTGGCGAATTGCCAATCGATGGGAGTCTCTTGGTCCTAGCACCGGCAGCGGCGATTGCCGTGTTGGGATTCGTCATGTCGGTCGTGGTGGCATTCAATGCCAAGGATACATTTGTCGATCAGCTTACCGTGTTGAGTCAGGAAATCAATACCGCGGCCCTGGCCAAGACGAATAGTGCTTCCGATGGAAGCTGTCGCGGATTGTGTTCCTCGCAAGACCAACAATTGGAGGGGATGCGCATCTTCATGGAGAGTTTGGCTAGGAGCAAATAGAAAACGAAACTAAAAAAGAACTCAAACGTTCGTTGATGCCAGATTTTCCATTCACTTTAATCCCTTTTACTACAGTGTTTATTCGCGAAAATTGGAGTTTGCTTACAACTCATCGTCGCCGAAGTCACCCATGTCATCCGCGCCGGCACCTCCTCCTGCACCCCCGGCGTAGAAATTACGCATGATTGGGTTGGCCACTTGTTCAACTTCCTTTTGTTTCTCGCTGTATTCGTCCTTGTCGGCTTCTGGGTGTTCTTCCATCCAGTCCAAAGCCTCATCGATCATGTCTTTCAACTCCTTCTTGTCTTCGGCCGAGATGTTGTCCGCCACACCCTTCTCATCATCATCAAGGGTGTTCAAGTTGTAAAGGTACGACTCAAGTCCATTGCGGGCATCAATGCGCTCCTTGACCTTCTTATCCTCTTCGGCGAATTCCTCAGCCTCTCGGACCATGCGCTCGATCTCTTCTTCCGAAAGGCGTCCCTTCTCGGCAGTGATGGTGATCTTCTCAGCCTTTCCAGTTCCTTGTCTTCAGCAGACACTTGAAGGATACCGTTGGCATCAACTTCGAAGGAAACTTCGATTTGTGGAACTCCGCGAGGAGCAGGAGGGATGCCGGTGAGCTCGAACTTTCGAGCATGTGGTTGTCCTTGGTCATGGAACGCTCTCCTTCGTAAACCTGAATCAAAACAACGTTCTGGTTATCTTGGTGGGTAGAAAACGTTTCTGCAAATTGAAAAAATCAAAATGTAAGCGTAAAACAACCTCAGTGAATGTGAGACCGATGCGCAGTGAATGGAACTTACGGGACTTCTTGGTAGGAATAGTGGTACCACGATTGATCAGTTTGGTCATCACACCTCCAACAGTTTCAATACCCTGGGAAAGAGGTGTGACATCGAGTAGCAAGATTTCAGAAGTGGCGTCACCTCCTCTCCGGACAAGATACCTCCTGACGGCAGCGCCGTAAGCAACAGCCTCGTCTGGGTTAATGCCCTTGGATGGCTCCTTTCCTCCGAAGTACTCTGAGATCAGTTGCTGAACCTTTGGAATACGAGTGGATCCTCCGACAAGCACAATTTCGTCAACATCGGTCTTGGCCATGTCGGCATCCTCCATGACGCGGGCGACAGGTCCGAGCGTCTTCTTGAAGAGATCGTTGTTGAGTTCCTCGAAACGGGCACGGGTCAAGGTCTCGGAAAGGTCGAAACCCTCAGCCAACTCTTCAATCTCCAAACGTGCCTGTTGCTGGGAAGAAAGAGCACGCTTGACACGCTCAACTTCCTTACGCAACTTCTGCAAGGCACGCTTGTCGCCTGAAATATCGACATCATTCTTCTTCTTCATCATCTTGATGAAATATTGCATGACACGCTGATCGAAGTCCTCTCCTCCCAAGTGAGTATCTCCGTTGGTGGCCAGGACTTCGAACACTCCATTGTCGATGGTGAGGAGGGTGACATCGAAGGTACCTCCACCCAAGTCGAATACCAGGACGTTTGACTCTCCTCCGGTCTTGTCCATACCGTAGGCAATGGCGGCTGCGGTAGGTTCGTTGATGATACGCTCCACCTTGAGGCCGGCAATAGTTCCGGCATCCTTGGTGGCTTGGCGCTGGGCATCGTTGAAGTAGGCAGGAACGGTGACAACGGCGTGCTTGATCTCCTTTCCGAGGAAGGTCTCGGCAGTGACCTTCATCTTTTGCAAGATCATGGCCGAGATTTCTTCAGGGGCAAACTTCAGGGTTTGACCTCCTTGGACGATCTGTACCATTGGCTTGTCCTGGTTGGATACAATTTCGTATGGAACAAGCTTCTTGTCGGCCTGAACTGACTTGTCAGAGTACTTTCGTCCAATAAGACGCTTGACGTCAAAGACAGTGTTCTCAGGGTTGATGGTTGCCTGATTCTTAGCGGCGTCACCTACGAGACGGTCGCCAGTGTCCATAAAGCAACGTAGGAAGGAGTAATACGGTTACCCTGGTCGTTGGCAATGATTTCGACACGGCCATTCTTGAATACACCGACGCACGAGTATGTGGTTCCAAGATCAATACCGATGACAGTGCCCATCTTTTCGTCCTCAGCGGCAAAGATGGTACTTGGCATGGCAACGAGTGCCACTGTAACAGACATGGGATGACATGGGTGAGTACGTGAATTCCGGTGCTCCGCGAATGTGCGGCGAGTAGGTTGAACAAGGAACACGTAAGCGTGACCAAAGGCGTTTCCACCCAGAAAAGCCCGTTGATAACAATGATCGAGAATCATCAACACTTTTCATCTCATGAGTAATTCAGGTGGATACAAGTGGTAGCAACGCCCCACGAAACGCGAAGCGAAGCCGCCTTCCATTGACAAAACAAATACTTGTCAACCCCACCACAAAATGAGATCAAAGACAAGTCATCACAGCCACCTTCGACGACCACAACCGCACATCAATAACCATGATCGCTGTACACTTACATGCCGTAAGGGCGATTCTTCTGAACATCATGATGTGACTTCTAATAGAAAGCAAAGATAGCTGCTCTTGCGTGGGTCAGTTTGGGAAAATGTCCGCAACGTAGCAGAGATGTTGAGGGCTGAGCGATGGAGTTCGATGGACAAGACTGGTAAAAGACTACTGTAGCACAAGTACTTTGTACTAGGTACTCGCACGACCAACCACAGCCGCAAAACCCAGTGGGAATCCAAGTGGAACTGGAATTCCAGAGATTCTTCGAAGATTATGACCGAATCTGGATGACCATTTAACGGATCGATAACTTAGATGTCAGCAGTAGGGTTTGAGGTTAATTACATGGACCTCCCAAAGATATCTTTGTTCGTCATCGGCCCGTCTCCGTCGTCTGGGCATAGGGCATACAGATGTAATGAACACATGATGACGAGCAAGGGGAGTCTGCAGTCCGTAGCTGACGGGGCAGTACTTCTAACATTTCGCATTTATCTATCTCTTCGTATTTCACACGAAGTATGACATAGTAACGTCCCCTGCTGTATCTCATTTTACCTCACTATGTGCAAGAATCAAAATGCAGGTTGCGATGGCTCCGCTGCCGCCACTGTCTGTCCTTTCGAACGTTTTGGCAACGACGGCACTGGACCCACAATTGTATGTGTTCGCACAAAATTCACAAACTCAGGATTTGTGCTGCCGTATCGGCGCATTTGCTTGCTCCGAGCGAGTGCATAGCACCCCGAACTACAATAGTGATGAAGAGCACTCCCATGATGGACAAGGTCCACTCGTGGGGTTTCTGGAACGATTCCATGCCAGCCAAAAAGTTGCCGTACCAAAATAGCAGTTCGCCAAGGTAGTTTGGGAAGGTACTGTAGAAACAAACCCACGTTGCACCATTGATTGCGATTGCCAGTCAACGATTTGAAGGTACTTTTCTGATAATCAGCGACTGACTCCAGCAGCAAGCCTGTCGCTTGAATTCCCAATCCAATTTTGCCAAGCAAGTCCCAGCTTTTCCCAGACTGCAGTCGATATAAGCAAGGCGAGGCCATTGTAGCATAGCAGAGTGAATAAACCAGCCAACAGAAAACTTTCGAATTAAGTCCGGCCATCTTGTTCACCTCCACAACTTTGAGGTGCAGTTGGGGCCAGTTGACGTACTCTCGGTACAAGAAGAACGCTGCTGATCGAATACCCCACAAAATTGTGAGGCCTGAGTGAACCGTCGTAAGAGGTTTCACCGATCGTTGATAAGTATGTAGGCACAGCGCTACGGCTACAGGCAGTGCCACTCCGAGTGCGTATCCAACAGTGATGAAGTAGAGGAAGAGATGAAAGCCCGAACTCGACCCCAATAGTGCCAGTGCGTACACCCCAAGAAAAGAAATGTCTCCTTTGTGGTACAATAACTGAAATGCAGCTAATGCTGCGGGAGCGACGTGTTGAATAGCTTCTGAGGAACGTCCTTCCATTCGTCGGGCACCTTAGGCAGTGACAAACTTGCGTGGGTTTGCGGATCACATCCAATTGCTTCTTCAGCTGGATTCCAACTTGCGCACTTCGACTTGCTGCCGAAGACCTAAGCTCCGATACTGTGAAACCCAGGAAACGTGGGGAGCGCTGCTGTAGAGGTGATGACGATGAAACATCCCCGTTGACACCCTCAACGAACAAAGTGGTGTCAGACGGAGTGTCGGCCGCGGGAGACAAAAGGTCGTCCAGAGTTCCTCCACGAACTCGGAGCGAAGAACAATTGTGACATGATCTCTTTGAGGATGAGGTGCACCTTTGCAGGCGGCCTGAAATCAAGACAAGACCGGACGCAAGGAGAAGCAGCTTCATGGCCGACGTTATAGTAGATATTGCGTCGGATCTTGGCTCAAGCCCGACGGCCCCGACGGGGAGGTGAAACTTGAAGATAGCAAAATGGGGTGCACACAAAATCGGTTCGGACGAAGGACAGAAATGCAACGTGTCGATTTTGGGAAAAAATTCTGTCCGAGAACACCGAGTGTCCGAGCACTTGAGGAATGCGGAACATGTATGACATACCAAGTACGAAGCACAACTAGAGGTTGTACGTTGCTTGATGCCACGCGTCAATTCTGACTCCCAACTCCCAATCCCGCAGCCAGCACCATGACTACATACACGTATGAAAAGAATGCACACATGACCGGTCTCCACGGACAGGCCAGAAGTGATTGTGTGCGTGTGTGCGTGCGTCTGTTACGGAGTATGACCACTCTGGGGTACTGTTGTACTGTTACGTGGATTACATGTACTACAGGTCTACAGTACATAAACGACCAGTACGACCAGGTTGGGGGTACTGTACGTCCAGTTTCCTGTAGTAGACACTCCGATCAAATGTGAGGTACCCACTAGTAATAGATATGAACCAGACTGGATATGTGCGGCCCAAGGCCGCGTTGATCTGGGCTACTGGCGGGTTATTGTTGTACTGGTAGTGTGGTTGTTTCAGTCCTGTAGTATCGCGGAACTCATTGCTTCAGTGGTATCGGTACATACACTGGGTATGCCTACGGCAATGAGTTCTAATAGTTTCGTCCGGCAATGGAGACGTTAAAGGACTGGGACGACAATTGTCTGGCCGGGCTTTCCATATCTGGATATGTGCGGCCCCAGGCCGCGTTGATCTGGGCTACTGGCGTAGTTTATTGTTGTACTGGTAGTGTGGTTGTTTCAGTACTGTAGTATCGCCGGTACTCATTGCTTCAGTAGTATCGGTACATACACTGTATGCCTACGGCGGCAATGAGTGCTAATTGCTAATATGTATGGCTTCGTCCGGCAATAGAGACGTGGGCCGCGTTGATCTGTGCTACTGGCGGAGTTTATTGTTGTACTGGTAGTGTGGTTGTATTGGTACTCATTGCTTCAGTAGTATCGGTACATACACTGTATGCCTACGGCACTGAGTACTAATTGTTTCGTCCCGCAATAGAGACGTTAAAGGACCGGCTGGCGGAGTTTATCGATGTACTCGAGTACTCTGGTACAGTGTGGTTGTTTCAGTAGTATCGGTACTCTTTGCTTCAGTAGTATCGGTACATACAGTGTATGGCTACGGCAATGAGTACTGGGCTACGGCAGTATTTCGTCCGGACCGGTAGTATCGGTACTCATTGCTTCAGTAGTATCGGTACATACACTGTATGGCTACGGCAATGAGTACTAATAGTTTTGTCCGGCAATAGAGACGTTAAATGACTGGGACGACAATTGTCTGGCCGGGCTTTATTGCTTCAGTGAGTACTAATAGTTTCGTCCGGCAATAGAGACGTTAAATGACTGGGACGACAATTGTCTGGCCGGGCTTTCCCTATCTGGGCTACGGCAGTATTTCGTCCGGACCGGAAAGAAAATCTTATTATGTACCAGACTGGATATGTGCGGCCCAAGGCCGCGTTGATCTGGGCTACTGGCGGAGTTTATTGTTGTACTGGTAGTGTGGTTGTTTCAGTCCTGTAGTATCGCCGGAACTCATTGCTTCAGTGGTATCGGTACATACACTGTATGCCTACGGCAATGAGTACTAATAGTTTCGTCTGGCAATAGAGACGTTAAAGGACTGGGACAACAATTGTCTGGCCGGGCTTTCCATATCTGGATATGTGCGGCCCAAGGCCGCGTTGATCTGGGGTACTGGCGTAGTTTATTGTTGTACTGGTAGTGTGGTTGTTTCAGTACTGTAGTATCGCCGGTACTCATTGCTTCAGTAGTATCGGTACATACACTGTATGCCTACGGCGGCAATGAGTGCTAATTGCTAATATGGTTTCGTCCGGCAATAGAGACGTGGGCCGCGTTGATCTGTGCTACTGGCGGAGTTTAGTATTGTTGTACTGGTAGTGTGGTTGTATCGGTACTCATTGCTTAGTAGTATCGGTACGTACACTGTATGCCTACGGCACTGAGTACTAATTGTTTCGTCCCGCAATAGAGACGCTAAAGGACCGGCTGGCGGAGTTTATCGATAATAGAGACGTTAAATGACTGGGACAACAATTGTCTGGCCGGGCTTTATTGCTTCAGTGAGTACTAATAGTTTCGTCCGGGAATAGAGACGTTAAATGACTGGGACGACAATTGTCTGGCCGGGCTTTCCCTATCTGGGCTACGGCAGTATTTCGTCCGGACCGGAAAGAAAATCTTATTATGTAAAGTAAAAGTAACTACATGCCTAGAAAACAATACAACTCGGGAAGTAATTGTACTACCGGTAGAGACTATACTAAATGGGCTTTCCTCTCGGCTGACAGTTCTCAACTTTAGCGACAGGGAATACATTATCTCTGTCTCTCAGTTCCTCCAGAGGCAAAAGCTATTGAAGAGGATCCTGATCAAAAATGAAACATAAACAACATCCATGCTAGCCACAAATTCTGCATAGAAGATTTGTGGCACTTCTTCTACTCTAGATCTGCCTGAAGAAAATTTCTGAACATTTCTTGTTCCTTGCCGTGTCCTTGGGATAACCCTGGACATACCTTTTTCTCATACAAATAGCAGTGGCATTAACTGCAAAGCAACAGTATGGCACAATCATTTGAGTCAACCTTGTCACAACGTACTCCTATGATGTTGCTGAGTGCCAATGACTTGGCATCTGATACCCCATAGGTTTCTGATCCCTGCTTGGTAACTCTACAAATTCCAGACTTGGTTAATTTGTTTTCTCATACATACACGTTCCTACAATGTTATCACAAATCTATTTCTAGGTGAGTGCATTTCTTGATGCTACTACTGGCCTTACGAGTGGGGGGCCAAGGCTGCCTCCTCATTTGTTCTCTCCACAGTAACAGTGGGAGGGGAATCAGAGGTCCAGAGTTCCCTCAGGTGGGATGGGATTTGGGTAGTCACCAGGATCTAATGCATTTGTGATGAGCGACAACAAACTCTGCACGTCAAGCATCATGATGAATGATCCAGATTTCAATCGGTCGACATCAGTGTCGTATATCAGGACAGTATCATATCTACGTACCGGTACCAGGTACAGTACCATCAGGTTCCCATTTTTCCAGGAAATTCCTGAAATAATGCGATGACAGACGGCGAGTTGAAGTTTGAAGTTAAAGACAAATCATGATTCATGTGATGTGCGTTCAGCCGATCACGCTGCATCATTCCGACGCCCTCCGACCAAAGACTTAACATCCACGAATTTGCCGACGATTATGCAAGCTTTCCTCGTGCTACTGGGCTTGACGTCGTGTATGGCACTTGCATCTACCGGGTACAGCGACGGTGTCGCAGTTGTTGGTTGCGGTGTGCTTGGTACCAGTCTGTGCAAACAAATCCTCGAGTGTCCCAACTTTGAAGGTCGGCAAGGTGAGTGTTCAACAGGAGTTGTGTGTCCATTCTGCGAGGCACTCGCTCACGTTGCTCTGCCTCTAAGTCACTGGCATTACAAAGACAACTACTCGCCATGACGAAATTCTACAAACGGTTGGGTCGCACGACGGCCGATTCCAAGTAAAGGCCTATGGTGACTTGGGTGGCCAAACATTTAAGGATGTCGTTTTCTGCGCCCCTCCCTCAGGATCTGACGACTATCCTGCAGCTGTCAAGGACGCCGCATCCAGTGTTTGGGCTGGTCGCGATTCGGGTGGAACATTTGTATTTACCTCCAGTGGTGCTGTCTTTGGCGGGGACGACGGAGAAATTGTCACCGAAACGTCGCCATTGACAGACACACCTCGGGCCATGCGACTGATTCAGGCTGAGAATGCGGCTCGTTCCGAGGGTGGAGCTGTCTTGCGATTGGCTGGACTATACTTACTGGAACGCGGTGCCCACAACTACTGGCTACAGTCGGGCAAAGATGTGGATGGACGCGCGGATGGCGTCGTTAATCTTCTGCACTACGACGACGCAGCCGGGGCATGCATGGCAGCCCTGCAGGCATTTGTTGGAGATGGCACATTCTTGGTAAGCGATGGTAGTCCATTGACGCGAAAGGAGATCTGTGAGGTCGCCATGAAAGCAAGGATGTATTCGGGGAAATCTATGCCAAAATTTCTTGGCACTGATACTGATCCGAAGGGAAAGGTCTACAATGGATCGTGGACTAACCAAGTTCTGAAATGGGAACCAAGATATGCGTCGTTTGATGCCTTCATGACAGAACACGTTTAGTTGACAAATCGCATAAATGTATCTGTCTGTTGACCCGAACTGCTGCCCTCGGAATCTTGACCTCAAGTGTTGGGACTAATTTCTCGAGACCGTTGTCTAGTCCATCACTCCGAGTGCTATCATAGTGTCTGATGACACTAAGCAGCCCTTCCAGTGCCTTAAAGTTGACCGCACAGGAAAGCTCGTCAGGGTATTTAAGGGATGTACAGATAGCTTGCTCCACGCTTAACGGAGTCTACGTACAACAGATTGGTTTGAAGGGGTAGACTTGTGCTGTAGGACTGTGAGCAGGGACTGAGACTAGGTACTGTACCAGGATACTACAGTACGTGCAGGTACCGTGTTGCCATCCGCCATTCGCCATTCGCCATCGAGCACAGAGCCATCAACAATCGCTGTGTGTGTTGATAGGGGATGTCAACGACCACTCGTACTTCGAATTAAGCAGGCAATCCCACTTGCGGTTTGCGCACGTGGGATTGATCTGTTGGTAAAACTGAGCATGATACTCGTACTGTACCAGGTAGTACTATTGCAATGGAGTGCTGCAGTAGAATCAAGTATGAATGTATGACATACTGCGATGCACATCGCGTGAACTTCGGTATCGTACATGTAGACATGATATACATGTATGCATTGTATGCACAGAATCTTCAGTACAGTAGACGTGCTCCCGAATCCTTGTTGTATGAGTCAGAGCGCAAATCACGAAGTTGTTCATGTAGACGTTCGTCGTGTAACGCGAACGCAACCACTTGACTCATTCGACGTACATAGCACTCTTCACAATGACGACCGGCAATCACAGCAGCACCCTCATTGGTGTTGCAGCTTTCTTTGCCTTGGTATCCATTGCAGTGTCCAGAATTTCGCTCCTAACTGTTGTGAACACCTTCGATGATTTCTTAACCATGCTGCAGCGTCCGAAGGAGCATTTGGCGACAAACAACTTTTTGCATGGAAACTTTGCTCCAGTCACGGAGGAGTTCATTGGTGTCCCCGTTGATGTGGTCGAAGGCGCCATCCCTGTCGACTTGGAAGGCATGTTCGTGCGCACAGGACCCAATCCTTTGCCAGGTTGGACCAAGCGCTATCACTGGTTCGACGGTCACGGCATGCTTCACAACCTTCGGTTCAAAGGTGGCAAGGCCACGTACTCCAATCAATTCATCCACACGCCTCGCTATGTCACTGAAAAGAATTACTCGAAGGACTACTTCTTACGTTTCGGAGAATTGATCGGCATCACTGGGCTCCTCAAAACTGTTCTTGTCGAACCAGTCAAGACGAAGGCTCATGGGATGAACGTGCTGACAAGTGGCACTGCCAATACCGATACTGTCATGTTCAACAATCGTTTCTACTTGCTGAACGAAGGGAATCTTCCATTCGAAGCCAACCTGAATGACGATGGGAGCATTGAGAGTCTTGGATTCTCAACGTTTGGGGGTGTCCTCGATTACCCCGTGTCGGCACACCCCAAGGTGGACTTCGCAACGAACTCATTGCTTTTTCATTCGTATACTGCCGATCCTCAGCTGATGAAGGAACACGGTGCGTTTAAGGTCGGCGAATTGTTGGCGAATGGGACCGTACGGAACTATCGGGGCATCCAGAAGAACCACACGAGCTTTGCTCACGACATGATGATTACGGAGAATTGGATGGTACTGTACGACTCGTCCGTCCACTTCGATATCAGCCAGATGTTTGAAGGCAAGAGCGTGTTTACATGGAAGGAGCATTCCAACTTGGAGATCCTTCTTGTGAGTCGTCTCACTGGTGAAGTGAAGACATTCAACGTCGGATCGCCCAGGGGCATGGTTCATATGGTCAATGCGTGGGAGGAAAGTGATGGAACAGTCGTTTTGTGGGCACCTGTGGGTGATCATTTAGATCTGGAGTTAGAGGCGGGCACCAACTTTTTCTACATGAGCGAACTGAGAATGAACCCTGTCACCGGATCAGTCAGCATCGAACGTATCGACACGGAGCATAATCAAGAGTTTTGCAACGTCCGCAGGGATTTCTACGGACGTTTCGCACGGTACGGCCTTGCAGGTATCTTGGATTCCAAGTCCCAGGATGGTTTGTTCCGAGGGTTCATAATTTGGGATATGCTTGAGAAGAAGGCCATCAAGATAGTTAATTATGCCAAGGATGAGTTTGGCGGCGAGCCCGTATTGCTCGCCAAGCCTAATACGACGGATTCTCGCGATTTCTACGTTGGAAACTTCCTGTACAACAATGCGAACGGGAAGAGCTCGTTCGTGTTGTATGATGAAGAAGCACTTGTGTTGAGGTTGGATATGCCGCATCGTGTCCCGTTTGGATTCCACGGAAAGTGGATTCCTGAAGAAGTGCTCCAAAGTCATATTGCAAGCAGGACGCATTAGGGACGTGCTACACTTTTAGTGAATCTAGTATCAATGAATGGATCGCAGACAGATATTACATAATGATAAGCCTCAGAAGGTGTGAGAGAGACGATGAACTGCCACAATGATGGCCTTCGTGTCTCCTATTAGGAAGTCATCAAACTTACATTTACGAAAGGCATAGATGAAAGAGCGTAAGTCTTACTTAAAACAACGTCTTCGACATAAAAATGAAACCTGCTTTTCTCCAGGACGAAAATGACTACTTCATTAACGCCAATGTGATCGTTTGGCGAATAGCAGTTCATCTGTGTCATTTGTTTCGCCCGCATCTTTCCTGCCTTCCACCAGGTGGTCAACCCGAAACAGAGAATGCCGTGGATTCGACCAACGCCCACGTAATGCATCAAATGATAGTGCACATCCTCTGGAGCAAACTCAAGATTTTTCGGAATCATTGATTGACTTGTGTTACATGAAATCCCACTCCCGAGCTGTAGTGCATTGTCAATCTACCAGTACCTTGGTAGTAGGTTTTGTGAAAGTTGGCTTGATCGCGACATCATGTTATCGTATTGCAAGCTCGCGTTAGTGGTACATACTTTGGTAGCAGTTTTTGTAAAAGTTGGTCTGATTGCGACAACATGTTATCGAATAACAAGTTCGCGTCAGTGGTACATACTGTCAGTTGAGAAATGTGATTTGTGTTTTTAGGATCGCTCCACTGACTTGACGTGATCACAAGACCCTATTGATGACTTACAGCGTTATAGTGCAATAGCTTTCTTTATACTCGAAGTTGTTTATAGCTGATGGTGGGAGGAATCTACGGAGGACATGTGGTATCATACATATTACATATGATGCAGCTGCACATATGTATGATACTACGGCGCGTCTCGGAAAACGGCAATTTGACGGCAGGATCCGCCTACAATGGTGATTTGCTGTGTGCCGTTAACCGGTGTCGTCAACTGTACGACGTGTATCATAGGCATGTACAACGTGTATCAAGTGGAATAGATACCACACTTCTCACACTTATCTGATTCGCACACACAGGGGGCACGAGCGCTGAGTCATGCATTTTGTCTCACTGCTGATGTGAACATCTGTGTACAGGTACCAGGTACTGCCCTCGTCTGCGCTGTTCACAACCACTCAGCATAACAGTTATATATACTCGAATATTTCTATATTTCTGTGTTTATCACGAACATCACGATGATTCGAGGTGTTTTTTAGAGAGCTCATGTTTTAAGTTTCTCCCAAACTGCACTCCTATATGGGTTCGATAAAGTGACGCTATATTGAATCACTCAAATCAACAAGTGAAGGTTTGCAATCAATCTTGCAATATGACCGAAGGCAAAGAAGCTACGAGAACCGAAAAGAGAAGCAACTACGTTGGCATTGCAGCTTTCTGTGGCTTGCTGTCCATTGCAGTGTCCAGAATCTCGCTGCTGACGGTTGTCGATTCCGTCGATGATTTCTTAACTCTGCTGCAGCGTCCGAAGGAGCATTTGGCGACAAACCCCTACCTGAATGGCAATTTTGCACCAGTCGCCGAGGAGTACATTGGTGTCCCCGTTGATGTGGCCGAAGGCGCCATCCCTGTCGACTTGGAAGGCATGTTCGTGCGCACAGGACCCAATCCTTTGCCAGGCTGGACCAAGCGATATCACTGGTTCGATGGTCATGGCATGCTCCACAACCTTCGGTTCAAAGGTGGCAAGGCCACGTACTCCAATCAATTCATCCACACGCCTCGCTATGTCACTGAAAAGAATTACTCCAAAGACTACTTCTTACGTTTCGGAGAATTGATCGGAATCACTGGGCTCCTCAAGGCTGTTCTTGTCGAACCAGTCAAGACGAAGGCTCATGGGATGAACGCACTGACAAGTGGCCCTGCCAATACCGATACTGTCATGTTCAACAATCGTTTCTACTTGCTGAACGAAGGGAATCTTCCATTCGAAGCCAACCTGAATGACGATGGGAGCATTGAGAGTCTCGGGTTCTCAACGTTTGGGGGTGTCCTCGACTACCCCGTGTCGGCACACCCCAAGGTGGACTTTGCAACGAACTCATTGCTTTTTCATTCGTATGCTGCCGATCCTCAGCTGATGAAGGAACACGGTGCGTTTAAGGTTGGCGAACTGTTGGCGAATGGGACCGTACGGAACTATCGGGGCATCCAGAAGAACCACACGAGCTTTGCTCACGACATGATGATTACGGAGAATTGGATGGTACTGTACGACTCATCTGTCCACTTCGATATCACCAAGATATTTGAAGGCAAGAATGTTTTTACTTGGAAGGAGCATTCCAACTTGGAGATCCTTCTTGTGAGTCGCCTCACGGGTGAAATCACGACCTTTGATGTGGGATCACCGCACGTAATGATCCACCCTGTCAATGCATGGGAGGAAAGTGATGGAACAGTCGTGATGTGGGCTCCGCTAGGCGATCATATGGAGCTGGAGCTGGATTCAGGTACGAACTTTTACTTCATGAGCGAACTGAGAATGAACCCAACAACAGGATCAGTCAGCGTCGAACGTATCGATACGGAGCATAATCAAGAGTTTTGCAACGTCCGCAGGGATTTCTACGGAAGATTCGCACGATACGGAGTCGCTGGTATCTTGGATGCCGAGACCCAAGATGGAGTGTTCCGAGGGTTCATAATTTGGGATATGCTTGAGAAGAAGGCCATCAAGATAGTTAATTATGCCAAGGATGAGTTTGGCGGCGAGCCCGTATTGCTCGCCAAGCCAAATACAACCGATTCTCGCGATTTCTACGTTGGAAACTTCCTTTACAACAATGCAAACGGGAAGAGCTCGTTCGTATTGTATGATGAAGAAGCACTTGTGTTGAGGTTGGATATGCCGCATCGTGTCCCGTTTGGATTCCACGGAAAGTGGATTCCTGAAGAAGTGCTCCAAAGTCATATTGCAAGCAGAATGCATTAAAAGAGGAAACGAATGATATTATCTTGTAGAGACAATCCACCGAACTGGTTATTGCTCGGCTGACTATGATCTCTCATTGGAGTAGACCAGCGGCATGTATTAAGACTATGAAGCCATTGCTATTCTAGATTGAACTAACATAGCCAGGTTTCCTTCCACACCAAGAATGAACACGTAGTTTAGTTCATCGTCGAAATGTGGATGCTTGATGTCTCATGTCAAATAGGGACAGTCGGCAGTTGGCAGCTGGCAGCTGGCCTTTGGACTTGACCTGCGTCCAAGAGTCCACGAAACAAAAGAATGTAGTGCAGTACTTTAGTATATCCTGTTCGTTTGTCGAGCTGTTTTAGTGAAATACATCAACCTACTGGTAGTTGCTTTCATGTATAATGATCAATGATACACAGTAATAGTCCGCGCAGTCCGTCCGTGCGTGCACGATAGTGCTCCCATGGTGCCATGTGCCATACCTTTCAAGGCGAAAATGTGAGGAGACAGAGATGCGATGGGAGGTTATAGTGTCTGTCTGTTGGAATGTGCGCCTATATCGTGGCACGTGGCATACGCTATACTCCGCATATCCGTATATTGTATAGAGTGTACGACGGTATGCAATACAGAGACGGGAATTGCAAACCCAGCCCACCCAAACCCATGGCCCACCCAAACCCATTGGGTTAAGGGTGGGTTTTGGGTGAGCTCAGGATTTCATGGGTGGGCAAGGGTACATATATTTTAGAGGGTGGACAACGTCCGTAGAGACTTGCGTAGAGTCCATGTTCGATGTCTCGGTAAAATCGTCCTTCCGTCATCGGTGCCATCACGCACACCGAAAACTGCTCTGAACACGCAACAAGGATAAAATACACTGGGCATCACATATTAGCATCATAGTGGCAGCAGTGCCACCCTTATCATTCTTATCTCTTGGCCAGCAGCATTCATCATCAAGACACATTGTGCGTAGTGGTTACATGTCTGGCAAAATGGAACGCTCGGAAAACAAGAAGAAGCAGCACGCTATCACCCCTACCCTGAAAGTCATAGTGCTCCAAGAGATAAACGCCGAAAACTCACATACCGTCAATGCGACTGTGGACTGCAGTTTTGCCAAAAGGGGACATCCAGGCAACATTGGAAGAACTCAACTGCCATGAGTTGCTGGAGTTCAAGCAAGTTTATGCTTGCAACAATCCTTCAACTCACAATCAGAGGAAGCACTTTGCCTTTCGGAAGAGTGTTGAGTTTCATTTAAAGATTCCCCTTGATCTCGTACAGACTGGAAAGCGATACTATATTCACAAATTCCATTGGCCGATTGTCTTGGTCCAGAAGCGATTTGCAACAACATCGCTCTTAAATGCTAAATGCATTAAGAATATTGAAGACCAACAGCGATTGTTGTATGGAATAACCAACGAGGCACTTGGGGAAAGTCGCAACACATATGGAAACCTTGCTCGTGATGTTCTTGTTGGCCTGACACTTTCAAGAGATGAGATGTTGACCTTCACCTCCAAGTTCAAGCACCTGTCGCATCAAGGAATGATATAATTGCTTGTATCCAAACCCTATCATCAGAGCGGTCACAGCGACACAACATCCGCTCACATCTTGGAGATGCGGTCCCCACATCAGAAAGTGCTATCGTGAGCCAGCACATAATTGAGAAGCCCAATCATGTCCCAAGGTTTCATGCTCCCCATCATTCGAAGAGAAACGGTTGATGACCAACCTTTACTGGTGCTGTGCGCTACTAGCCCGACCTCGCCACTAGCACCGCGGACTCTTTTACCTCCCACTCCTCAATCTGAAATAGTAACAACGCCTGACACTATTGTGAGAAAATTGAGACAGAGGTTCCAGAATCATCTGGTACGTGGTCATGCCTGCGAAGAATTCTTGCAGAGTAAAGGAGTTGGAAACGCGTGGAAGAGCCTGGTCCATGTTCATGGACTACAAGACCCTATTGCTCTCGCTTTTCATGGAGACGAAAATAAGGCGACTGAGTCTGAAGAACGAGCTAGCTACTGGCTCATTTTTTGCAAGTGCGGCAGTTGGGCAGAAATAGGGCAAGCCTTGAAAAAAGACGAGCGCATTTGTTCCAAGTGCAGGAACGACAAGCGCAAAATGGCTCGACGTCAGATTCAAATCGATAAGAAAACCCAGCTAGCTCATCCCTCTAGCCGCGCACCGTACTCCTCCCTTGCCACTCCAGTCAAAGTTGAGAGGTATAAGAATGTGCGGAAGCTTGTGCATGCTGAGAAGCGTCGCAATGCTCGTCTAGAAGACGTTCTAAGCAAAAATCACGCCAAAACCCTCAACAACTCGGATGAAAGTGCAAATGAACTTGTCAGTGCGGCATCGCAATTCTTCGCTGAGAACTCAGATGATATGGTCAACCTAATTAAGAACATTGTATTGGCAAAGTGTGGAAGTAAGAAATCTGAGTGTGAGGTTACTGAGTTTGCGGAACACTGTGTTAGTGCAATCAAGAATTTCACTAAGATCGGGAATGGGCAGGAGAAGCAAGTTCGCTTCACGCCATTGACTCTTCGTGCAGCATTGTCTCTCTGGATGCGATGCAAGAAAGGATATGCCATTCATCGCATGTTATCTGTTGATATCATGCCATCACAATCGCTGCTAAAGGGAATCCTGAAAGGGAATCGCGTAAACGAAGGTAAATGTGCCAAATTATATGGGTGGTTTTCTGACCATCATGTCTCAGAAAGAAACGTTTGCATCGATGCACATCTCATGCATGATGAATTGAAGCTAGTAAATGATGTGTATTGGAATTGTTCGAACAATCATATGGTTGGACTGGCAGCATCGGTCGGCGAATTTAATCAGCTTTTGCCAGAAATTGAAGTAGCAAATCTATTCTTGGCGGCGACGAATGCGATCGATAAGGATATTGATACACAACCAGAAACGCATGAGACCAACCAAGTTATAAACACCAATCGCAGACAACAAGATGCCATGGACCTGTGGTTGACATACAAGCCAGCAATGTATGTTAACCTTTGGAGACTACGAACCACAAAAAATGTCTCATACAACTGCGAGTTCTTCTATAACAACGGGTCCCTTACGGGCGATGAATTGCTCAGACAGTTCTTGCGTGTTGCAGGGCACTGCGAACTCATCGGGGTCCACATTCTAGGTTTGCTGAATGACGCCGCTGGGCAAAATGTGAAATTAGTGGATCTGCTTACGTCCGCTGATACCAAAATTGCCGTGACAGGCTACCCGCTTATCGAGAATGTGACATTCGCTAACCATATAAACCCTTCCCAGTCAGTTGCAGTGTACCACTGCTCCTCGCACAACCTTAAGGCAAGTCGGAACCAGCTTTTACGGAGCCATCCTAACGGTTCGCGCTTACTTAAAATGCACGAAGCCCATTTTGGTTGGACTGAAATTGAGGAGTGCTACAACCGAGATGTATTGAGACAACCACAAATCAGCAAACTCCGCAAGGCATCCATTGAGGTAGACTCATACTCCAGCATGTGTGTGTCCTATGCAAAAGCTCCTTCTGCCAGGGAGACGCTATTGGAACAGTGTCTTTTTCTTGCCGAAGCCCTCATGTGCGATAGGCAACTCAAGGACCTTGACCTAAGGAATGCTCAAGAAGTATACGAGAATGCAATTCCATTATTCCGGAGCAAGCTGACTCCACAAACTGCTTATCACATTCGATCATGTTTGAACACATTGGAGTACACGTCGGTGGTGGGTGCGATCTTCAATGATTTTTTCTTGAATAGCAAAGTCATGATCACACGAGATAATATTGATGCTTATGAAACAACGATGAAAACATTTGTGGGTAACTTCTATGATCGGTGGTATGATAGTATCGATCCCAGTGAAACGAGAAAGAATCGACTGAAGCACTTTATTTCGTCAATCACCTACAAAAATTTGAGGTTGAGTATGAGAGGTTTTTTTGAATACTGTCGCCTTGCCCTATTCAAGTCGAGCAACCCACCTGAATTTGTGCTTGTTAGTCACTCAAATTCCAGCTCAATCGAGTCGGTCTTTTCTTTGGCAAGGAGTCAAAAGAGAGACACCCCACAGGGCTTTTGTACCTCGATTGCAGTTCAAAGCTCCACCGAAGCTATTGCTGTGGTGAAAACATTTGACAAGCCTGCTTATTCCAGCGAGGACATTCCTGATGTGGATGTACGAAACACTTTCGATTTGCTGAGCAGGAGAGATGCAGAGAGAAACCAAATTTTCTCGGACTTTCTGAAGGCTAGAAATGAGATCAATGCCAACGCGGCAACAACTTCTTATCAAGTGGAGAACATATTTGAAGGAATCGATTCTTCATGTCTCTCGCCTGGATACCGGCGTCTTCACGACATCTTAGTGGGCAACGCAAAACAGAGGCTAGGCATGAAAGGCTTTCTAGGTCTGCTGCTAGGAACGAAAGGACTTTGTTGCCACGGCAAAGGCTTCAATCTTTACTGTCAACGAGAGTTGGTACAAATCGCTGTACAGCCTGGAAGGAGACGACGAAATGAACTTCAACTCAGCTTGTTCATGCATCCTGTTAATACTTTTTCAGAACTTATACGAAGCATCTGCTTTCAATCGGAAGCATGTTCTCTCTTCCACCACCGACTGTATAAAATGATGAAGGAGAGGAATCATGTAGCATGGAAAATTGTGATCGATAAGCTGCCGACCTGTCTGAGACTGAAGGATGCACCGGTATGTCTTTTGATCCAATGCTTGTCCGATATCTTGTTGGAATGGGTGTACGACGCAATGTCTGCAAGGTTGTCAGAAAAAAAAATTGAAAGAGAAGCTATTGCATCATCCCGTCAATCAAATGCCACCAACACCGTGGACAATTCCCAAGACGTGATTATGAGTCAAGTTCAGCGTTTCTTTGGCTGGTCCATTTTCTCGCTAAAGCGAAAACTGGAAAACGAACAATGCGACAACAAGGATGGCCTTGATTTACTGGAAAAAATGTCGGTATTTCACCATGAGGTGATCAACGATGAACTCTATATGAAGAATTGCTACCCCATTGCCAATGAAGTCATGAATAAAGGCGGTCTCACACTGGTGGCAACAAACTTTATAGGTTTCGGAAGAAGCCTGATGACCATGGTGAAGAAGTTGACCATTGAAACAGTGCTTCAAAAAGGCAACCGGGCTATTGAGGACCTTGTTTCTGATGTGCTCCATTCTGAAAAATTGAAACGCATCTTTTGGTCGTGTTGCGAAACAAGTTACAGTAATGAGAGGAGAGAAAACACAAGCACTAACACCCTGCAGTCACTGTACACGGCCCTGACAAAAAAAAACAATCCATGCATGGGCAGGCATGATTTCCCGGAGATTCAAAGAACTTTATACGGGAAGACAGGCAAAGAACACGACCAAGTTACCATTACGTGTTGAATTGAGGCATCATCAAAAGCACCAAGAAGAAAGCCGCCAAGATGAAGAATGAGGAAAGTCTACAGAATCTCCACAAAAGCGAGGGTATTGTAGTTGATCCCAACAAATAACGCCTTTCTCCTTGAAGCTCATCCTTATGTCAATGCCTTTGACTCCGTTCCTCGCGCAACTCCACAATCTCGTCCCGACAAGCCCTTGGTCCCTGCAACGAATCACATAGGCATCTTTGCATCTTGTCGAGGTACTTCATGGCCATGTAGTACTGTGTAGTACTCCTGGTTCAGTTTGAAATTGTTTCGAGGCTTCGCTGGCGGCGATGATCCCCCGACAAGAATCTTGATACTCCTGCTGGGAGAGCTTGTTAACCTTTCTTCACATCTTCATTTTTGCAAGGCGACTTGTTAATGTCATCAGGTTCGAGCACGGCCATTTGGAGTGTGACAATTGAATATCCATCTCCAAATTGAAGTTGATCCGTTCAATCCGGTCAAATCTCTCACGACCAGCGTGTAAGCGTGCGAGACGTATGTTGCACGCCAACACACACTCTGTCAACAATGCTGAGGATGACGCCACCACCCAGACGAGCAAGCTGGAGCTTAATGGGGTTTTCAGCCCATATCATTTCCATTTGATGAAGGACACCATAGGAGAGTCAAGGACTGGTGTAGGGGTTGATGTTGCTGTTGTCATGGTTCAATTGTGGTGTTGTTGTTACTGATGTTCTCGTTGTGAGCGATTTTCGGTGTGCGTGATGGCACCGATGACGGAAGGACGATTTTACCGAGACATCGAACATGAACTCTGGTACACGTTGTCCACCCTCTAAAATATATGTACCCTTGTGGGTGGGGGTCTGGGTGGGCCGGCAAATCATAGCAAAAAATGACAGTAGATGTTTGCTACCGGTAGTAGTAGAACCATGTAGTCCAGTACTGCCAACTGGGTTTGGGTGGGTTTGGGTAGGACGTGGGTACATAGTACTTGTACCCATGGGTTTGATGTTTTCAGAATTTCCCGTCTCTGATGCAATATATATGACATATATACTGCGTACTGCGTACTGCGTACAATACCTTGGATGCGGATCGGAGAGATCGGCGTTCGCGGAAGTGTGGGCAAACGTCAATCCAAAGTCATCATCAAATTATCGAATACACAAGATTCAACCTGCACGTATTCTGATAGCTATAGTCTGTGAACATGGCGCCCAGCCCTCTTTTCATGTCCAGTTCGGACGAAAAGCCATCAGTCCTTACAATCTCCTTCGCTGACGATCCAGCTGGTTCGCTAGGAGCACAGCTTACAAAATATGATTCGGTATGTGAAGAACACGACTTCCTCGGACTTGGACTCCTTTCTATTGTTACCATCTCTGGTACTTGTGATTGCACTCACAGTGATTCTTAAAGTGGATCAGACAATCCAATCTTGTACATTGCTAGTTTTCCTCATCTGATACGGCCTACTACTAGACACGTATCACCGTTTGCAGATGCTTCTCGATGTGTTCTAACACTGGAGCTCGTCTTCCTCCATAATTTCATCGACACAGGGCTCAACTGCTGAAATGTTCAACCCAGCGTACGCTCTGATTGGAAAGCTTCTGGATGGCGATACAGTCGCCAAAAAGGCAGGCGTCAAAGTGAGCGATTGCATCGTGGCCATTAACCAAGAAGGATTTCGTAGATTCGCACCCGACTTTTCGGACGACGAATTGGTGGATCTAAATCAAACCTTGGCCAATCTGGAACTCAGCGCCGACCAAAGAAAATCTAAGTATGCTGTTGTGTCAGGAAAAGAGCCCGGCCATGTCTACAACACCTTACTGTCCAGAATCAAAACTATCAAGTCGGCTGCTGATCCCTCAAATCCTCTCATTCTGCATCTCGAGCGTTACGGATGGGATGCCCCACCAAACTCGTGGGGCCGATTCTTGACGGCCCGCGACGGCAATGTGCCTGCCGCCATGCAGATGCAACAGGCTCATGAAGCTTGGAGGGCAGCGACATTTCCCATTGACTTGACTGACCCGGCAGTGCAGTCGATTTTGAAATTGAGGGCCATTTCGGAAATTGATACGGGCAAGGTCCCGACGGTCTACGTGAATTACGCGAAACTGCAGTCATTAGAGAATGAACAGACACCAGAAAATGTCGTGACAGCATTTGTCATTTCGACGGAGATTGTCCTTGGCAACTGTAGCGACCCTCGGAGCCCAAAGTCTTGCCAGTTGATTGACTTATCTGGAGTTGGCGTCACCTCTGGTTTCCGAGTAGACATTCTAAAAAAGGTGGGTGAAAGTAGCATATGGGCATCATTGTTGCTTGATGGTTCTCACATAACTTATTTCGTTTCAGATTTATGGCTCCTTCGAACCCAATTACCCCGAAACCCTTGATAAGATGATCATGTACCCCGTTTCTAAGACCGTCGCCTATATGGCCAAGACCTTACTCAGCTTTGTAAACGAGCGGACGCAAAAGAAATTCATCATTACCGATAGCCTTGATACAGTGTGCGAGGAGCTGGGTTGGGACAAGGCCCAAGTGGAAGCCGCGGGTGGCCTGAGCGCCTATGCGACCCAGCAGGACTCGTCTGGAAACGACCTGATTTTCTAACAACACGGAGGCGCAGTAGCTACAATTAGTTGGACTCTAACGTGAGCTCAATAGATCGCCACCCTCCATCGTATCCAACCCTGCAGCTATACATTTATCAGCCTAGTCGTCGTACGCCACCGGCGCTTGTGGGATTCGGAAGCGAGCATGATTCATGTGAGATATCACGAGCGATTATCGGCACGAAATCTCGGTGCAAAAACTGAAAGTCAATGAAACTAAACGTTACTGTCTGACATACTCCGAGAATGATACATAAACTATTGTACTGAATTATACTTCCGTCCAGCGCAAACCGCCACTCTTGATGCGCATCACGCACTTACACCTTCTTTAACGACGGATTCCTGTGCAGCATGCTCACTTTCACCTTCATATTTGGGTAGAAGTTCGAGCGCTTTATCTTCCGTGTTCGCCAACGTTGGATTAGCAAGATAGTAGTATGTGTTTCTTGCCATAGCCAAACTGACTAGAGCAATCATCAGCAAGCGAAAGGCCTTTATTTCAAAAATATCACCAGCATTGTCAGCGCGTTTCCAATACTTCGCCTGAATATAGTCATGAAGGTCCTCGTCAGAGTAGAGTGAAGATTGCATGTTGAAAGGCAGTGCATCAACACTAACGGGGCACTCATTACTGCTTGTGCACATGCCGTGCACGTACAAATATGGATTTCCACTTGATTTGAGGTCTTCATCAGGGCTGTATTCGCCGATCTCCTGAAGATCATCTCCGCAAGGACTATATCCGTTGTTAATGTGGTATTTGGTTTGGTACGTCGTGTCTGCTAGTATCTCCGAATCTCCAAGGTAGTCGGCATTGCCCATGTTGCTACAATAGAAAGTTGAAGTATTCAGGCACACAAAATCGCCACAATTCCAAGCAAGCTGCATGGTTCCTTCGATGAAGGATTCTCCTTGGTCTGCGTTGCCCCCATCAGCCGCATTCTCAAACTCGTATCCAAGGATGGCGGCAACACCATGGTAAGCCAAACGGTTTTGAAGCTTCAGAGAGGCACCCCTTGCCACACATGCCAATGAGAACAACAAAAAGACCGATGCGACGAAAACCAACATGACAGACCATGCCTTCCAGTCCCTGGGTTCGCCCTCCCTTCGTTTGCCTATGAAGAGAATATACCCAAATGTGACGATCGCGATGGAATACATAACGGTAGTGCTCGTTGGAGGAGGGTACCTGTCCAACCAAATCATAGCCAAGAAGGACGCGAAAGTCAGGGGACCAAATAGAACAATGAGGATAAATTTGGCGATCTTGTTCTTGCCGTCCCAATCTGGATTGGAAAGCATCGTCCTCATGACATTCAAACTCCATACGGTTATAAACACTGCAAGGACCACACCAAGCATGGAAGAAAGGATCAGAAGTGTACCCCAGCAAGCTGTAAAAGAACTCATGGTGAAGCGTTGCGGGATGGACGCCTTGGTCAATACCTTGTGGTCCGGTGGTATTGTGACAGATGAATTAGAAAGATACCATCGAGATTGGATCCAGCTGTCCTCCAACAGTTCAACGGCCCGAAACGGCGCGCCGTGCGAGTGTGAGTCCTCCAAAATGTGATGTTGGCGCATCGGCGGCATCGTCGGAGCGTTGGTGCATAGATTTTAGTATGCACTAGTGGGTGGATAAAGCTTAACGTCTAGATATTTCGATCTATTTAGAATCTATATCGAAGATAAAAGTAACCCTTCCCGAACAGATGATTCTAACGTCATGTGAACGTCATCGATACGAACCCCTCGGTTCACTTAGAATCTCATTCCATGTGCATCGATTAGTCCTAATATGTCATACTTGGGGTACTTTGACTTCTACGTTGGTGCTTTTGAATCGTTTGTTCGTTTTAGCCGCGCCCAAATCCGAAAGTTGAAATCAACGGAAGGTCTGGTATACTCCTACGCAGGTAAGTAGAAACGGTAAACGATGTACCTGAATGCATTTGGAACGCCAAATGCACAATATCATCACAAAATTCCACAATTCAAACTTGACAATGGACCCTCCACTGCAGACAATCTGCTTGTAATATCTCTGTAGTTCTCCTTCTTTACTCTCCAATCTGTGTCTTTAGCACATGTACCAATTTGTAGTCAGTAGTAGAGACAACAGGAGTGAACATGTCTGTTTTTGATTGACTTTCAAAAAGCACTGTTTGAGAAGGGCCTCATGACAAAGAAAGCTCACCGGCGTACCGGTATCGTGATACCGCCACTGTAGTAGTGGAATCGAGTACGCGGAGCACTTCAGTATTGTAGTGTGCAGTATAAAAATCTCGACTGTGCCACTGGAGCACTCAGAGTACTGGGATGCACGTAGAATCTACGATGAATTCCGAACTATCGTTGTTCGAATTTTATACTCGGGAATGTCCTATGTACCAGTAGTACCAACGCTAACAGCAACTCGTAGAATTTCAGTATTAAACCGTTGTAGGTTTGTCTCCGAGATAAATGGGGATGCTCGATTTTGGATGGAACTTTCGTGTTGTACATGGGTATCGTACAATACCTCGTGCGCGGAGTACTAGCTAGCACAACCCACTGGAGGCACAACACATGTTTCAACTGCGTATTCCGTATTCATCAATTCATCACAGGTGATCATCGGATGTGTTAACCAAAATTTGGCAACCGTGCCAGCGCGCACTTGCGAACACCCCTTTCAACTAGCACTCTGATTGGTGAACGAACAAAGCTGATGACGTCCATGGGGCTGAAGGACAAATGAAGATTAATGTATACAAAAGTATATACTTTTATCTTCGATATAGATTCTAAATAGATCGAAATATCTAGACGTTAAGCTTTCTAGTGGGTGCCTCACATTTGATCGGAGTGTCTACTACAGGAAACTGGACGTACAGTACCCCCAACCTGGTCGTACTCCGTACCACTACTTTTTTCCCCTACAGTATGCAGTACCATGGTACCAACGTAGGAAACTTCATGAAGTACAGTACCAGGTACCTGGTACTTATCATGCCCCAGTATTGCAGTTCATCGCACGGTATATTTTACAGTAGCATTTGTCAAGCAACCTGTTCACAGCAAATTCAATGAGTATTCCATCCAGTAACTTTGAATTCGTACAGTATTGTAGTTCAGTAGCGTAACACACTGTCGTTTCAACATAAATTACCGTCCGTTTATGTACTGTAGACCTGTAGTACATGTAATCCACGTAACAGTGCAACATTTGATCCAGTACCTCAGAGTGGTCATACTCCGTAACAGACGCACGCACGCACACACGCACACACGCACACAATTAATTTATAATATAGTAGGATATGCACATGTTTCTCTATGTAGATTGGAGTACTTTACTAAAGACAGTACTCCGTATAATACAACTATACGTACGTGCTACATGGTACAAGTACAATGTACTCCAGACTCCAGAGTATCACAGATCACAGCATGTATTGATACATTGATACCAGATACCAGCATCCGAAATCCGAACTTGAATCAAGAATTCCGCCGAACAACAGTCGTACATGCAGTTCAATCAGTTCCATGCCTGGGTCTACAGTCCACAACTCTCTCATAGACTAAAAAATATAAGAGAGTATGACGAATGACGAGTACTAAACCACTCAATAATGTAATACCAGGTACTGTATGACATACAACTCTACGCATATGGCATATGATATGCATACTTTCCTACTTTCAATGGCAGCACTTGTACTACCAGGTACTCGTACTGTGGTCGTGCCTAAAATTCTTAAAACTCATGGTACAACTCTGTAGGAGGATACTACGATCGCTGTAGGAAAACCCTCCATGCTTTCACCGCGTGAAGTAACTCGCGAAGTACAAAAATTTTACAGTGCACAACGGCACAGTAGTAGTATGAAGTATGAAGTATGAAGCTTCGTTTTATAATACGAGGTTTGGATTCATCGTGCCATTTTTTTTATCTCGTTTCAATCCGTTGATGATGTTGCTCACACTTGTTTGCCCTCCATACACTGCATAGATTTTATCTATGCCCGAATCAGCTGTGTGACCTTGTCTGACAAGGCCACTTATCAAGTCCCACACAACCTTCCTGCGGTGATATTTGTGCTTGGAGCGACCGCGCTCAGTATAGGAAAAAAAGCTTTGCAGCTTTCCTCCCACCGACCCCAAACTCATACTCCTGCCAGAGGTCATGAAGACTCCTGGGCGTTGGCATGAGGGTCGCAAGCATCATTGCACGGTCGCCCCCTGCATGCTGGGCTGCCACTCCCCCTTGGTTTTGTTGATTTGTCGCCGCCGTCGCCAGAACAGTCAAATTTCTCGTTGGTCGCATCGCGAGTCGTCGAACATTTCCATTCACAATCCCAAAGTTTCGTTCCATACTTATTTTCAACCCAGAAATAGAACTCTTCATTTCCATATTCTCCTGCCTCAACGCCAATAGACATGATTGCATTCCCGTTAACTGATTTCGAAAGTTTGCATGCGATCCCTGCATACCAAAAGCTCTATTACCTCCGCCACCACCTTCTCCACCCTCCTCCAACTCTCTAATTGTATCAATGAATACTGCTCCAAAATCTCCCGACACCACAACCGCCAGTTTTTTGGACAGGATTTTTATATATCGCACTTTGTTCGGCATCCAACTCCGAATCGCCACCGCAAACGTGAGCCCAATCTGAAAGCACCTTGTCCTTAAATTCCACAGGGATGTGATCATCAGCAAATGGCGACGTGATCATCCACATCAACGCCTTACCAAGCACAAGGCAAGCCGAATCAGGGAGCCTCTTCCTCGCGTTTGGCACGACGTGGCTCAGAACAAACGAGTCCATCATCGCCGAGTCAACTGCTGGATTTGTTTTGTAAATACATGGACCGCCACCGCAAAGGACAGCACCAACCTTTGCGTCTGGATATGGCAACTCTGTATCGTCATATACATCTGACACGCGACCTACCCCTTTCCAGCGACCCCGAATATCTTTTTCATCTTTGTGGATACCGCAAGATCGAACATACGTACATGCAAACTTACGAATACTGTGCGAGCCCAACAATAATTTCTTTGCATTCTCCTCTTCCTCGTGAAATTCGCGTCTTTTGAACATCTTTGTCATAAAGGATTGTATCATTGACTTCGCCTTTTGCCCTCCCTCTGGAATCCGAAAGTCATCGCAAAAACAAAAGAGATACGGAGATTCCATTGCTGGTGGATACATTTTTAAATTCAATTCGAGCCACAATCCAAGTGACCACAATACGCAATAGATAGGATTCATTGACCCCAATACAAGCTGGAATGGCGCATCTCGTTCATCGTTCACATTCTTTGACCAGTTGAGTCTTACCTTCAATGAATGAGAGAATTTATCATGCACACGAACGTGCTCTAGTACAACCTGTGTGGAGTCGTCGATTCGAGCAATCATGTGGAATTGAAAATTGACAAGCGCACTTATACCATACCTTTTCCATGATGATGCGTGAGCTGTAGTCCGCCTGTCATTTTCATTGCCAGCTTCAAGCAAAAGTTTATGCATACTCTCAAATTCTTTTCCTACCATCGGACGTCGTACCTGAGATTTTGCACCCTGCTTCCGCACTTCTTTCTTCTTCACCGCTTTCAAAAGATCAAGCACATCCTTACTCTGCGTTGGGTTCCCTTCTGTTCTTGTCACACTCCACTTGTCTCGATTCGGCATCCAGAAAGAAATTGCCTTCTTGTCAAAGGATATTGCTGAGTGTCGACTATGAATAGGATTCGTGTCCGGGAGATGGAAATTCTGAACCGTACGCCTTCAACCTCATATACCTACACACATCCAATGGGATCACTGCTGTCAACTCTGCTTCGGTGAATACGTGGTCCCTTTCATATGAATCGCCTGGCAGACGCTGATGAAGAAATGACATGAACGCTGCGAGGACGCTCTTGTATCGCTTAAGTGTTTGAGGATCAACTGACATGGTGGTGCTGCTGGAAAGTGCACAAGAAATTTATGTATTCTTCTCGCAGAATTACAGAATGTAGTACCACTTGTGATACCCTTCCAAATGCGAAGACGTACCTTTCTTAGCAGTTGTAAAGTTGTAAGTCCAACTAAGTAATATCAACATTATCTAAAACGTGTGGTTGTAAGGAGGAATCGATGGTACTCTCCTATTTTTCGGGTATATTTCTACGAAAAAGCTACACAAACCGTGTTATCCGCACCCTCTTTTTTGGGAGGGTACGCACTGGATCTCGGATACCAGAAGTCGTGGAATCCCACGAAATCCGGGAGAGAGAAGTACAACATCGGTTGTAAAACGCATGTACATGTACAATAATGGACCTTGTATTACATACTGTAATTGCTCGTTCAAGTACTTCAGTACTACTACGCTCTACTGCTGCGCTCCGGGTTGTATGCAGAGGCATCTGTGTTTAAACTTCCGGAGTTTATCAGGACGCTACTGCCCCATATTGCACTGCTTTCGGTATTATTCGAAGAAGCTAAAATGGAGGTTGCCATCCCATTAATTTAAGTAGAGATCGTGAGCTCACGTGGCCCAATATCCAACCTTACTCTGTCGGGCACATCGTAAGTCAAGGTCGGGAAGTTCGTGAGACTCGAGTGTATTGTACGTGTGTGATTTGTACATCATCGCGTATTCGGATGACATATTCCTTTTACCGAAGTGCCGACACATGTTGGTCACACCCTTTATTGAGATCGTCAGAATCCATTCCGAAGTATCACAACAAACGTAAAATGGTTATCGCCACCTCAAATTCCACCAGTACTCTTGAGAGCCTTGATGATGTTAGAAAGTTTGATCTGGAGCTGAACTCGTACGAGAAAGAATCGACATACGTCCGTACACACCTTCTGCTTCCGGAAGACAGCTGCAGTGACGGCGAGGGCGATTCCTGCTTTTCCTCAGCGGCGCAGAGAGAAAACCATCTCTATCTCCCTGCTTCTTTCGATGCTGTTGACATCCACTTGAGATCGATCCCTCAGTTGATGGAAACTGCTGATGAATTGCTGGCTAACACTCCTCGGCACTTCACTGCTGCTTCAAGTGATCGGCTCCTGTATGTTGGCCAAGGCGAGGCAGCGTACGCCACCTCACAACAATGTGATGTCATCGCTTCTGATAAGGCTACTACCTGTCATATTCTTGCATTTCGAAGCTCGTCAGAGAAGGGGCCCATGGTCAGCTTGACACACATTGATGCAGCTGGATATGAGTCCTGCATTCGGAACATGATTACCAAGCATGTAGTTTTCCACAGCGATGGCGAAGAAAAGAAGTCGGAATGCGGATCTGGCCTTGTGAACATCGATGTTTACGTGATGGGCGGCTTCGAAGACCATGACGATTCGTCGCGCGCCATTGCCAACTTTATGATGCGCCTGCTGGTGGACGTTGCTGCAGAGCAGTCGCAAGTGCTGACACTTACATTAAAGCTCTGCGCTGTATCCTCCATGAACGACGACGGTCGTGCGTGTCCAATCGGGCGTGGGCTGGGTATCTCGATCCAGACGGGAGATGCATTTTTAGCAACTGTCGATGTGGCGGTAGCCGGCCCGGCGCCCCTACTTCGTTCGGCTCGTCTCTGGTCTGGCAATGGCGGCAAGAAGCTTTCTGTCATCCATATGTTCAACTCCAACAAGATGGTGGTTCTGCCATTTCGCTACGCACCACTCAAGCAGCTAGATGAGTTGCTGTCACTTCCGGATTCAGTGCTGATCAAGTATACCTCGACGTCACCGGATGTTGAAGAGGTCGATTTTTGTGCTTCGGTGCGCGCCACTCTCTTGTTCATGAAGCACGTCGATTGTGAGCGCGCGTTTGGGGCTGGGTGTCGTCAACCAGCCATCTTTCGTCGAATTAAGATGACAAATCAGTGGAAAGTATCCAAACAATTTTGAACATTTTTGAATTTTACGCAGTGTGGAGCCTCGAGTCGTCTACCAGCCACCATTTACTGAGTCGACGCGACAATCCAATTTTACGCTATTTTTGCAGGAGAGGCGCGTTTGGCGTCTCCCACATTTTAGAACGCTACCATGAAGCTAAGTTTTCTGTATTAATATAATGACATTATATATCTTTCATCTTTATGATTCATGTATGCGGCTTCGTGGCTGCCCTCTAGACATGTCAAGTTACACCATTCCAGACGGTCTTGGCCATAGTTTTGAGAAGATCTCGTTAGCTATCGCTGTGCATTCTTGTGTTGAGCTGGTTTTGGCTTATATCTTAACACCCATCACCCCTGGCAAAGTCATGCTCAATGGAAGTACAAGTACTTGTACTCGACCACGACGCAATTGCATACAACTGCGAGACGCAGAAAATTTACTTATTGAGGCACTGTAGGATCATACTTGGGCTTACTGTACTATCTTTGTACCGGTACGCCCATCAGGACAAAACATCACTCTATAACGCACTCATAGATTTAGCAGCGGTTATTGTACGATTCCACCTTAGATCCACAATCGGATATTGCCTGCCTGACTTGACATCTCCATTTACCAAAAGTGTATGATACATGCTCCCGATTGAACTCATTTCCACCTACCGGTAGGGCCTTTGTCAGTACTGCGTCATGGTTGGATTCGGAAGCTCGCTGCGAATGGCTCGCCGGACAGGTTGGGAGCGGGCTTACCTGGACTACGAGACGCTAAAGATGCTTCTGAGTCAAATCGAGGCCGTCTACGAGGAAGAGGGCCATCGTCAGCGTAGTTCGAACGTGGAAGATACGAACGCGAACGAGAAGACTGACTATCGTGACGAACTATTTCTTGAGTTAGACTCGGACCTTGCCTTCGCATCGTCGGATGACGAACAAGAGATGGCAGAATTGCTCTCGAGTGACGATGAACGACGACTGATGCAACCTGCACACCAAGTCACCAGGCCATTCTCCCTTGCGTATTCTCACGAAGCCGAGTCCGATGCCGAGAGCGTGGATCTAGATTCCAATTGTGGAAGCGCTAGTTTAGTGAGTTTGGGATGGAAGTCAAGCGCTGCATCAATACCAAACTGGCAGGCGAAAGGAAGAAAAAGCGCAGGGTGATGTCGACGCCTGCCAAACAAGAGTCGGAATACTTTGTCGGAGGCGGCATGGCGGCGTATTCTGGAGGTCCTACGAACTTTATTCTACAAAATCAGGAGGGCGTTGCAACTGAGACGGTTGTTGCCTCCTCATCGCTTTTGCAACGAAACTTCAGCAGCGAAACTTCCTCCTTCCTGCAGGCGGGCGGGCACAATCATTCAACATCGGGTGGCTTGTTCTTTCCATCGACTCCTCCGCGAGACTTGTATGACACCTCACATGCTCCTTGGACACCCCAGATCGAAAACCTTAACACTTTGCAGGCGACTGTGGCCCCTCCATCGACAAGTCGTCGTCCCAGTACGAAGGAGGAGTTGGTCCAAGAACGACTCAAGGAGGAACGACGTCGTCAGCGTCGCAAACGACGACGATGGTTGGCCCGGGAACACCGGCGGCGCGATAAGAAAGTTCCTCGTCATCTTCGCATTGCTCATGCAAAGGCGAGAGCTATCACAGAACGCTTTCTGGGACTACTCAGAGCCGAAGTTGAGAAAGTTACTTTGTTCACTCAGGCGAGGCTGGGAGAACTGGCAGATACAGCAGGCAGTCTTCGATTTCCTTCCTACGACGATAGTGATTATGGGGGGAGCAACTCGTCTGTGAAGCGGCGTAATCCCCGAACGCCAAGGTTCGAAAATCCGTTGAGTGACAGCGGCCGACATCCTTCTGCGTCTTCCTCCGATGACGAGGACACAGGGCGGCGAGGGCGGCGCACACGTGCTTGGTCTGACTCATCTGATGGCGATGCAGATAGTTATGATGGCAGCAGGCCTGGAAACAAATCGCCAAGTTTTGTCAGCCCGATTGGGAAGACGAGCTCTGGCGGTACATTATCTGCGGAAGGAACCGAGCACCGCAGTAATAAATCACAGGTTAACAAGACCACCGATAGACTGAGTCAAGGGAAATCGCCGCACAAAAGCAAGTCCTACGATGTTGCGCAGCGACAGATATCTCACTTTGCTGACCTTCGATTGAGTCGGCCCCTCTTTCAACGCATTGATCACATTCTCGGTGAAGATCTACTGTTATTATTTGCTGTCGACGAAGCCGATGGATACACCGCTGTAGGTGTTGAATTGATGCATCTTCTTCGCTTCATTTGCGTCAACGTGATTGCTGTGAGGAAGATCTGTCGCAAGCACGACCGTCTGCTCATGAACAGAATGCTTGGTGGATATTATCATCGCAAGCGTCAACAGAACCAAATGCAGACTGAGATGAACGACGTTGAGAAACAAGGTGAAACACCGAATACCTTCACGTTGGGAGGCATTGTCTCCCGTTCGCTTGGCGACAGTAATGCTCGTCAAGTGTTCGTGACCGGAATAAACCAAAACAAGCTCACTGGGTTGTACGACACAAAAATTCAGCAGCTGGCTAATTCAAACACTGTGCAGGATATTTCTTCGTCGATTGCGCTTGCACTCTCTGAGTACGAAGTCTCACACTCTCGTGCTGATGCTCTCGCCAAGTTAAATTCAGCATCGTCTGTGAAGAAGACTCCTAAGCGAGTTGCTGGGGGCAGCACCGATGAATTCTCGTGGTCGTTTGGGCTTTCTCCCTCACGTTGGGCGAAGGCGAAAAGAACAAGATTTTCGGAAGGTGTCGTAGGCGGACCAAGCCCAATCGCTGAATCGGAACGATCTGACGACTCAATGGGCGAAGATGGGCCTCCATCCACAGCTTCGACAGTCTCATTAACGAGACTCAGATTCACTGTTGTGTCGATCTTTGCACTCAGAGAAGTGGCCAGGCGAAAGAAGGACAACTATAAAGCCTTTATTTCTAGATCTTCCTTGGTGTTTTCTGGGGCGAACGTGATCGGCGAAGGATTGGACGGATGCTCTCGTGAGGTCCTTGACTTTTTCGTGCTGTACAGTCCCGACGCTGCATTATTACTCGATTCGTCCGCCCTTTACGAGGGTTTGCAGAAGGGTCAGTGGAAGGAAAGCCCTATCGGCACTGTCATGCTCTCGACGCTGGCGATGGGTGTTATGCCAGTGAAAGGCATCTCAGGTGCAATTGAAGGTAGTGATGATGTTGTTGCCGCTGTTTCCGTCATGCCAATATCAGGAGACCTAACATACCTGGACGGTAAGCACAAGAAAACACGGCAGTTATTCATGAGCAACATTCCGGATTTGCTCGGTCAAGGTATCAATCCAGCGACCCTACGCCTCAACGGCACGGGATGTTTCTTTCCACTGTAAGTTAGTCGTTGCATGCATTTTATGTTGGCTGCACCGCGTTTCTCACCCCGTTTCTCACCCCGGCGTAGATGAATTACTACATTACACACTCAACTGCTACCGCGTTCGTGCAAGGTGTTGGAGCCCATTCTGCTCATTCGGCTTTAATTATCGGCGCTGCAAGTTTTGGGGCGCTCGTTGCAGCGCTGGTTCAGCTACACGGCATATCCCGAGAAGTAGAGGGATCAGGGCCGGGCATGCTGACCACTGGTTACTTCCGTCACCGTTTCCTTCTCTTTAGCGCGTTCCCAATAATCGGCAACATTTTGCATGCCCTTGCTGTTTCCGAGGGGTCAGTTGTCCTCGCAGTTTTCGGTCGCTTTCTTATTGGCTTCGGTTCGGCAGAATTGCTCCACAGGCAACTTCTTTCCAGCTGCCTCCCTGCACCACACGTAGTGTTTGAGTCCGCAAACTTGGTTCACTCCCACGTGTTCGGCGTATTCTGTGGCCTTGCGATCGGAGGGTTCCTTGCTCTGTTTGATGTGAACGTCAACGTTGCGACTATCAGTTCGCTACACAGTGGCAGTTATTTCATGGCCTGCTGCTGGTTTTTTCATTGGGTTCAGCTCTTTCGATTGTTTCAGGAATCCAACGTTACAGAGGCAGGTCGATGTAGTCCTAATTATGAAGACCTCGATGAGGAGTACGAAGCCAGTATCGACGAGAGCTCGGACACGGGGAGCCCAGACAGCCTATTCTTCGGATCAGGAATCAAAGCTCGAGACGACTCAAAGTCGATCCAGATAGAACAACTAGAGGCAGCATACACGTCACCGAGGACTGCTGGGAAGAAAGAAAAGTTCCAGAAGGAGAAGCCCCGAGAAACGGATTCTTTGATTCCCAAGCAAGAAAAGAATCCTAGTGAGACAATGGCCAAGGCAAAAGCGAAGTCCTTCAGTTCGTTCAAGACATTCGCTCGACTTCGCAGGATACTCCTCTACAATGTGGGAAGTCCTGTTACACTCGCAGTGATAGTGTTTGTGCGAATCAGCCATGAAATGCTCTTCACGTCGTGCGCAATAATTACGAATCGGTACTTCCTTTGGAATGGAAGTCAAGCCTGCCTTTTGTTGGGAACCTTGGCAGCCGCTGTTCTCCCTATAAACCACGCTGTAGAACGCATTTCCCGGAGCTATGACGAGCGAACTGTCATCAAGCGATCCGTGGTCATCACATTGATCGGACTCTGCATAATGGTGAACTACGTAAGCTTCATCAATTTGGTGATCCACCTTCGCGGTGTCTTCGACCGAGCATCCGATAAAGGCTATTATTATCCGTACGATTGGATGATAGGTGCAGCTCAGTATCTCTGCGGGGTGTCGATCGCTTTCACAGGTATCACTGCACTCGAGCCAACGACGCTGTCACTAATGTCCAAGTTGGCCCCCTCGCGAACAAAGAGCATCGCGATCAACTGCGGAACTGTCGTAACGATTCTGAGTCTAGCTGCTCGATGTATCGGAGATCTTCAAATCCTTGCCGTTGGGCTTTCGCATCGACTCATCAATACTGACATTGTGAACTCTCTGATTGTACCGTTGATTTTCGCTTGCCTCGCAGCTGCCTACATTGTTCGACGCCACTTTTTCTTCTTAATTTAAGTTCAGAGCACTACATTTGTCTCACATCAAAAATCCCCAGCTCTGGCAGCTCTTTCTTCCGCGATCTCTCGTTGTTGTTTTCGTAGGTCTTTCAGCATGGGTTCGAGAAAGTTTTGAATGAATGGCTCAAAGCTTTCCTTGAGACGAGTTTTCTGCCAGTCATGAGTGATTTTGCAATCGGGGTCCGCCTTGTTGTGTGAATCAAGCTCATCCATAAGTGCTGGTAAAGTAGGAACGCTGAACGGGTCGAAAGAATCGATCTTGTCTGCTTGAATAGGAATACAGACACGACCCGTCTTGGGATGTACGCAGAAAGGAGATTTCAACAAGTGATTCTGCATTTTTGACACATTGATATCCAACCGAGGGTAGGTATGGCGAAAAACTGTCTCAGCTGCCCACGATTCCAACTTGTTCTTCTCCAAGGTTGACATAGTCTTCGCTGCCTTGCCTCCGCCCTTGGCTTTGGAGACAAACACGTCAAGGTGCTGTTTCAGCTCCTCCCACTTTTCTACAGGCGTCGAGTCTGTCTTTCTCCACTTTTCCTCAAGATTTTCTCGAACGGCGTCCGCAGTGCTAGGAGTGTCTTAAGCAAAGCCGTCCACTGCTGTTCGGTCGCCAAAACGCCGTGTCCCGACTTTGGAATGATGTGCTTGATGAACATTGGTTCCAGTATGGATAAGGCACGCTGCATCATTGGATGCAGTGGCTGTGGAAGAGTGATATTTTTATTCTTGTCAGTGCCTAGGTTGACCTGAAAGAAAGCATTGATACAGGTGAGGAAAACGTACTTTGCATGGCGTTCTTCATTGACGAAACACTCACCTCAAAATAAGAAGCCACGGCACTTCTCGCTTCGTTGCTGAGCGTACGAGCCTTCTCGTCACACACCCAAGCGTGAACACCACGACGTCCACTGTAGAACCATGCAATATGCTTGAACCCAAAATCCTCGCGGAGACCCTTCTCCATAACCTTGACAGCCATTGTCATCATTTGCCAGCACCTTGTGCAAATGTTTGCCCCAGCGCACCCGCATTGACGAACTTCGTCGTAGTCCGTGAGATCGATATCAAAGACTAGCTCACGTTGCTCTGTCTGAAACCCGTGTGCGATCGCTTTGTGATCTTTGGGAGGGTGTGAGAAAACGGCCCCAATATCAATCTTCATAGGTTTTCGTTGTAGAATAGCCGCCTGAAAGTCAGCTTGCTTGCTGTACGATTGATAGCGAATATAGATTTCCTCACCCCCAACATCAATTGTAAAGGAGAATTCTCTCCTTGCGAATAGCTTCTCTGAGCTGGTGCCTGCGGGATCGTAGCTTAGCCAGTCAAACATGAGGTGGAACGGGAAAAGACGTGAATAATACATGGCGAGAAGCTCTGGCGAGAATACAACCGCGTTTTTCTTCACTTCGGTGCCTCTCTCCGTCACAGCGGACTCCATTGGAGTAGCGTCGGCGGCTGTCATGATACCTGATACTACCGTAGAACACTTTCGGTTTGTTCTCGATCGCTCGTGGTGTCGAAAATGACAAAGATCAAGGTTCTTGTACCTTGACTGCAGTGTGCTGAGGACCCTGGCGGAGCAATTTGGATCCCCTCTTGGTACTGGAGGTAGTTTGAATCAACGAAGATATTTGGCGCGAAAAATGTTTTATCCCGTATCCCTAACATAAATGAGGAATGTCATGATGTCATCCTTCGTACTTCTACGTCACAACTGGTCGTCGGTCGTCGAATTTGAACCAGCGTCGGTTTTTCAGTAATTCTTGAATAAGCATATATTAAAATATTTATATTGAAACGAACTTTCAAAAAATCGACTCCGCCCCTCCCTGCCTGCGATCATCTTAATTGCAGTACAACAATACTGTATAATAATATACACTCGGAGTAGAACAGCATTACATCATACATGTAGAACCTATTAAATAGTCGGAGTACGCAGTAATCGCCAAAACAGATCCAATAATTGGTGACCCGCGTGCTCGCCCGGAAGGAGCGCCCTGACCCTATGCATGCATCATACTCGGCGTACAGCCTGCGGTATGCACAGATCCAATTTTTTCTTCGTTCTCCGAGGCAGTAATTACTGGTCACTCATCCGACCGCTGCTGGTGAATTCGGAGTAGGTCTACTAGAGTAGAGAAAGTGGAAAAAGCTAGAGCTTTCAACAACTCCAACCACAATTGTTACAACTTGCACTCGACCGGGGTGCTGGAAGTTGTAACCCCCCTGAAGGCGAAGTACGGCGCTCGTCGCTGCACCAACGATCCCTAGCGTCATGGATCATCGCTACGATGAAGATTTTGAAGGTATACAAAAATGACCAAGCAAATGAAACTGTCATCGAGTCCAACGACAGTTGCCACAGTCCCTCCCTCTGCTATGCAAGTCCCTTCGCTAATCCAGATTCCTATATCATCGCTTGAGTCAGAGTCTATGTTGGTATCATCAATGTCATCTACTTCGTTGACACCGGTGGCTGACTCAAGGGATACCAAAAGAAAGCGACATCGAAGGTCAAACTTCGTCCTTGTTGGATAAGGGGAGCCTATCATGATGGAACACGATCGGACCAACTTTTTGAAAGAAGATTGAATACAAGAGTTGATTTCTTGATGTGTCAACTCAACCCGCTAAACCAAGATTTGTCTACGTTGAACCCCGACGAATGGGAGCATGGCATTTCATAACCGAAAAAGTGACTGCATGCAAAATAGATAGATTCACGGCTCATATGTAATATGTACCAATAGACGACCTACATTTCTTTTTGTGTCAAAACAAACATCTCGTCTTATAAGTTAATGTGTGTACTGTTTCAAAGGGGTGGTCGCCTTTCTGCTTACGGATAATTTTCTTAGCTTCTCCCCGGCGATCAAGACGCTCTGCGGAGTTGGACCTCTGGGGACTATAGAAGGTTGGGGATCCACATGAAAGAGAGTTCCTATCGAAACAATGAGGCCCATTCCTAGTGTTCGTATTGTTCCTATTCCCAACTCCGCATTGGTACTTGTACTTTGAGGATCGAGTCCCTGCCTTTCCAATCGCTCCATAATCAACATTGGACCATCTTCATGGGTCATGAAGATACCAGCTGGAGTGGTATGCGTGTTCTGAGCATGCACACGTTACGCACCTTTGATATTCAATGGAGAAGGGAGGACCTTCCCTCGATGTTTGCACTTCTCTGAGGGCACATTGTGTTTGATCGAGACTCCGCGTAGTTGTTGACTTTCGGTAGCTGATACCACCGGTCGCCGGAAGCGGGTATCGTTCTGGGTACTTCGAGTGCTGCATTGTTCAGAGTCGGACCGTGCGTACGGACTCTGGACAATATTCTGGAAGCACTCTGTGAACGGAGTACCTGGTACATGTTGTTAGCTGTTACTCCTTCAGCTCAACAACTTTCAACGGTTCGCCATCATTCAGTTAGAGGAGTTGGGCGGAGTATCATCTATATCGTGTTTCCTTAGAGGAGTTGGAGCGGAGTATCATCTATATCGTGTTCCCTTGCCGATCGGAAGCCAATATCCTTGTCGTAGGGAAATTCATCGACATCGCGGAAAAAGCTATGCAAGACTTGTTGCTAAATATGATGTGACTATGTGACTATATATGACTTGTCACTTCTACCATACTGCGATCTTGGCAGTGCGATGTAGTAGGGCGTACTGCGTACATGTACAGTTCGTTATATCAAACTCCGAGTACTCTCTCTAGTAGTATTTGTTTTCGCCTGGTCATGGTACTTGTACTAGGTAGGTTGTAGTAGTCTCAAGTCTCAAATAATAATTCTGTGCATTTGTCTGCTTGCCAAACCACCACAAGGAGTTTTTATTATTATATACAGTATTTATGTCATACGTACCAGCTGAAAGTTGAGAAACAGCAACCAACTACAGTACCAGGTAGCAGTACCTTGTGCTTGGTACTACTA
>JAKSYS010000502.1:0-47247 GCA_022925895.1 Fragilaria crotonensis | reverse complement strand
ATTCGGCGGAACGAGCTAAAAATCGACTCCAGAAGATTTTGGATACCAATAGATTATCATTATTCTAGTCGATAAATCCGCTGCTAGACAAAATTGCAATAACTCTTGAAACATTCGATAAATGCGCATGCTTTGACCTTGCTTGCTAACCTTGATAATTTCAACCCATTGGGCCTTTAACGTTGCAGCAGATTTGCGGGTTTTCAGTGAAGCCAAAAATCTACCAACATCGCTATCCAAGGACCCATGGAATCCTAGGTACTGCTCCCCCAGTTCAGTGATTTTGTAACCAAACGGGTTCCAACCTCCCGGGAGCAATCCGCCACCTCGTGGGATGGGATCATCCCAAATGCTGGTTTGCACCCTGTCGATTGCTTCGACGGCACGACAATTCGCTGCCATGCCAAATGTGACGCCAAAAAGGACAAATGCGAACAAGCATAGAACTTTCGTCGATCGCATCATCTTGTACATTGACCAGATGGTTCGTTGGATCTTTTCCTCGGGTGGAGAGGCGAGATGAAAGAGAAGGTGCGCCTGACGCCTCTGCGGTAGTAGATCATAAATATGATCACACCAGAAACCTCACTTTCACGACAACACGAACCTTGGATCTTGTGTGGCGAGATCTTGGTTCGTGTCACTGGAGTATTGTTGTTTGTCGTACAGTACTCGTATTTGGAGTTCGGGGACTGGCAAGTTTCAGTAGCCGCAACGGTACAATACTCCTGTAATCTGTAATCTGTACTGCCTGACTAGTAAAGTATTCTGTACAGTGCTTGTACAGTAGCTTCTAATCCGGTCCTGACGTTCAGCATCTTCACAGAGGAGAGCGGAAAGGACGACAAGAAACGAATGACAGGACACGAGGCACGAGGTGCACAGTTGATGAACAAATAAGATATATGTGAACATCTGATCAGCGATGAAAGTGTCGACTGTTTTTTCACTCTCCGTCGCTATCCTTTGCGGATCTGCCTCGATCAATGCCTTCATAGTAGTCAATAGATCGGTGTCACCAGCACGTCGGTTAACCGCGAACGCCAACGATCTTTTCGCATCAGATGGGTGGCGACCCATTCAGGATGATTTGGATGAAGTTCCAATCTTTACCTGCGCCAACAAGGAGGGGAAGCCACTTGCCTACACTGTGGAAATGAAGGATCAGACGTACACGGTGCCATTTTTCTTTTGTGACGTGGACGACGCTCAGATTGAATTAGAAAAGGCGACGGCAGGGACTGGCATCGACGGGATCGGCCTGATTCCATTTCCCCTCGGCAAGGCGTTTCAGATGTGGGCACAGGATGAGGCGGTTATTGTTCCAAGTGCGCGCGCTATAATGCAAGCGGGAGCACCACCGGGTTCAAACCCAATTGGACAGCAGGTACCCCTGTTCGCGTGTATGGAGATAATGCAGTCGAATGAGGATGGTTCGGGTGCAGTGCTGCCGCTCTTTATGGATTTTGAGGAAGCCAACGCGGCAGTGGTTTCTGCCGTAGAGATGGATGGGGGAGATGTGAACGACTTTGAGGTGGTGACATTGTCCCTGCAAAAGGCTATTCAGCTTCTCGCTACTGTGCCGGAAACGCCAGCATTTCAATTCGTGGCGTCGTCCAAGTCTTTGAAATACATACAAGATTACCTGGCGTAACAAAACAAAAGCGTTGGGTCCGACTACCAGTAGATGAAAGACGAACCCACCCGACACGGAGAACGTGTTGCTGGTGCTTAAGTCCAGATGATGGACACCGGGTAGAGTTGTTTCAAAAGACGGCGAAAACCACGCTTGTATTTGTAAAGTTAGTGCCATTGAGGTACTCTGTACGGTATCTGATTAAGGATGGAAGGATTGTTGGGGATAGGAGAGTACACCACTGCGTAGGCACTGGTGTTGGTCCCGATCATCATCTTAGAGGGTCCTCGAGCAGACCGTGGTTTCGACACAAGCGCGACGAGACAAACCAAAAAAGTGCGACCGTGCCTCCGAGGGATTGACAAGTCCCCTTTGTACTTAGCACGCTCTGTGCTAACTTCGCTGGTCTCCAGTGTGGTATCAATGCATGCAGTGCTTTTGAATTTTGAAAACTTGTAATCCATGTGCTAAGCCACTGATCCGACTGCGTGTTTCGCAATCGTCTTCATCTGTGAACTCATATTGGTTTTTTGTTGTCTCCACCTGACGCGTTGCTATGGGCACCTTTATCTTGACTCCTGTTGAAGCTCCTGATGCCGCCGTCAACTTCATTGATAGAGATACATCTTCAGTGCAGCTTGAGTGATCCATCATTCCTAGGTAATTGCGATGATTTTATGGTTCTTGAATTGACAAGTCTAAGATAGTTTGGGACTGGGAGGGATGCATCTTGGTGCAATCACACCGGCAGTGATCTGCAAGGGTGTCTATGTTTTGTATTCGAGCTCCACCGGTGCAAGTACTTCTGCAGCCCTGTTGGCAAACCAAACTACCAGGGGAGGTGTTGCATTCCAAATTCCAAATGTGCATACTCCAGTATGTATGCATAGTTAGAACGTCAGAACATGCCTCAACACTACTGCTACTACCGCACTAAAGTTACATCGTAATCACAGGCCAGGTCTAATCCCATATCCCACTGAAATACTCCAATCTTGCCCAGTCTCCCCGCGAATCCAAGATTCAGATTTCAGATTTTGGGCTTCTTTGCATGCATATGACATACTGCAATGAACCTGGTACTGTACTGTAGCTCCGCTATTTACTGGTACTGATATCTGATACCTACTATGTACTGGTAGCTATGAAAAGAGCGACGAGACGTGCTCATTGCTCATGCAACGTGGTTCAACATACTGCGTACGTCGTAGCATGCACAAATTGTACCATGGTACCGCAGTACTGCAATTTACAATTTACATGCATGGGAGTACAGTATCCGCGTACAAGTATGACATAGGGGGAAAGAATTATCCGAGTACTCGTGCCATTGCGTACAGGTGGTACTGTACGTCGTACCCCGAGTATGATACATACCAGGCATCTGGCATACCTGGTACCAAGTCAGCAGTGGCTGTGTCATACATACACACATATGATACGAGGACAAACAACAACAAGGACTTGACCTAAGAAATCTTCTGGATACAACAGGTACCAACCGGAATTGTGCGATGGTGCAGGTTCGCAAACCCAAGGAAGTGGAGCGCCCGATTTTACCTGCCAACCTAGTGATTGTGTGCCTGTTTATGGTATCTGGCGTCTTCCTTTCTCTATTCATGTCTTCAGCATTTGGATGGTTCGCTGAAATCGCGTCGTACGTAAAAAGTGGACCTCCAATCAACGTGTCGATGCCCAAAATCGGACTAGGGACCTATATGCTGAGCAGGAAGGACGTAAGGTCAACAATTCTTACGGCCCTTGAACTTGGATACCGTCGCATAGACTGCGCACCCGTTTACTTCAATGAAGATGTCATCGGGGATGTCTTGAATGAACAAAAGATTGTGGCCCGGGAGGAGTTATTCATCGTCAGCAAGCTGCCCTCACCTTTTCACAAGCAACAACACGTAGAGCTGGCCTTGTTAAAGACACTGACAGACCTTCGCCTTGATTACCTTGATCTCTATCTTGTGCACTGGCCGGTCGCCTTCAAGTACGTTCCAATTTATCCTAATCATCGTGGCTTTGCTAATGAAGACATCGACAATTCGGACGGTGGCAGAAACATTGACCCAACGGTTAGTCTCTTGGAAACCTGGCGAGGAATGGAAGCTTTGGTCAAGAAGGGGTTAGTCAAACATATTGGTCTGTCAAATGTTCCCATTGCGCTCCTCAACGAGCTACTGGCGAATGATTTGCGAGTACGACCAGCAATTAACCAGGTAGAAATGCATCCCTTCTTGCAACAGAACAACCTTGTCAATCACTGCTTGCAAAGCGGCATCCAAGTACAGGCATATGCGCCGCTGGGGTCGCCTGGTTTCAAAGAAAGCGGCGAACCGTCGGTGTTGGACGCGGTGCAGGAAGTTTCTAATGCTGGAACGCCGGCTCAGGTTGCCATCGCGTGGGCATTGCAACGAGGAACGACTGTCGTTGTCAAGGGCACGTCAGAAGAGCACTTGAAAGAAAACCTGAATGCAGAGTATATCAAACTTAAACCGTCTGATATCAAGAAGATTGATAAACTGAATCGCAACTATCGATTCTTTCGACCAGAAGGTAAGTGCATTTCTTGGATGAGTTCTGACAGCTTTGCTTCGCTCTTGGCTCACGGAATTGTTGTCATGAAGACTGGTGGGGACCTGCTGGCGCAATATTTGACTAGGCAGCTTTCTCGTTGTGCGTGGATCGAGTGTAAACTAGCATTATTGAGAGGGCCTGTGTGTACCGTAGGAATCATTTAGTAGGGAAGCACCGTAGGGTTCTAAGGACTGTCAAAGGTATCAAATCAGACGTCGATTTTAATGTGGATCTGTATTAATTGGAAATGAAAGTGCGTCCTCGGTAGACATCTGCACACTTGATGAAGGCGGTTATGACCTAGCCTCGATCGCAGTCAGGGACGAGCTAAGGTAGACGGTCCCTTTTCAGTCCTACTGTTGATCGCGGCTTGCAGATTGGCACAGATTTGTGGGTTTACTACTGGTAGTCATGTTGGTATGCCATCGGTGGGGTATTGTAAAGCTTCAAAACATTCTTCGGGAGTATACAACAATAAGGTAGTCGATGCCATCGCTGATCTGTGTTTGTCATCTGCGCTCGACGGCCAGAATGTTTTGCTACATCATGGAGTTGGGAACTTCAACTTCTCCTGCAAAGAAAGGGTCAACAACTGATAATTTGGTGCCCTTGAACTCATGGACAGTGCCATCAGCTAATGTCAACACACCTGAGCCGCGTTTATCCATGCGGTCGTTCGTCCACGCCCCCTCCCATTGCTCTCCCGAGGCGAATTTACATGTTCCAACCCCGTTACGAATGCCATATTCGAAGGTCCCCACATACACATCACCGTTGGGGTACTGAAAGGTGCCGAATCCCTCTGGCACAGCCACAATTTTATCACCGGAAGGTTGGCGGTCGTCTATAACGTGACAGTGGCCGACGTAGACTCCGCCATTGGCATATTTGACTCTCCACTTCCCGCTAGCTGGGATGTCATGACTCCATACGCCCTTCCATTCGGAGTTGTCCGTCTCATTCGTCAAGACACCATACCCATGCTTCTTGCCCGCGGCGAATTCGCCTTCCCAGCGGACGATATGAACTTGACGCGAAGAAGGGACATCCCTCCTCTCGATCAGGGTCCCCTCTCCATGGTATTTTCCATCTCGCCATTTTCCACGATATATGATTTTGCCGGCTGACTTTTCTAGGAGAGTTCCATTACCTTCACGCTTCCCATTCTTGAAAGTTCCTTTGTAAACTCGACCATCGCTCATTGTTTCCATTCCCTCTCCATGCCGAAGCCCAGCTCTCCATTCGCCAACGTATACCGTTCCATCGCGTTCACAAAGTGTACCTTTTCCATCAAATGCTCCGTTCGAGAACCCACCGTGATATGATGATGCATCGCTGAGGATCAAAGTGCCTTCACCATGCTTCTTGTCTTCGTAGAAATCGCCAGCAAACTTTCCGAACTGCGAATGAATGAGAATTCCAAAGCCGTGTCGCTTGTTGTTCTTGAATACACCAGTGTACGAGCAGCCAGTTGATTTTGAAACATACACCCCGTAGCCAGTTCGTTGGAAGGTTTCTGGATCGAGAGCGCCGAGATATGTGTCTCCGTTGGCGTATGTGTGCAATTCTGCTTTGCCCTGCTTTGCTTGCTCCTTCGTCCTTCTTTCTTGTCCGTCGTCGCGTTTGTGGGGCGGATTCAGTAAAGGATTCAAAATCTTCAACAACATCATCTGTCTTTGCGGCGATGATCTGCAGTGAGGTCTCAATGGATTTTGCCATGGCCTGCTTTAAAAACGCCAGCTGCTTTTCGTGTTTACTACCGTCAGCCGAGCCCTTGTCTTCCTCGGTTACATCTCCAGCTTGCTGGTTTGTGTCTTTATCAGCGATGCGTAAGGTCTCAGCGATTTCGCTGAGAGTCCCATCAGTCTGTTCAAGGCGCTTTATGGTTACAATCTTGTCGTCCTTCCATTTACCAGAAAATTCGGTTCCATTTGGATCGGAACGGATTCCGTTGCCATGACGACTTCCATTCATCCAATCACCAGCATAAACTTCCCCAGACGCGTGTTGGTAGATTCCGTAACCATGAGGTTCGTAATTCGCAACATGTCCACAATAGATATCTCCAGATGGATACAATATTCTCCAGCCGTTGCCACTCACGGGCTCTCCTGCGCGCCATTTACCTTCGAACACAATTCCAGTCTCGACTATCCTCAGAGATCCATGCCCATGCCTTCGATTTGCCAGAAACTGTCCAGAATACACTTCTCCAGTTGGAGTCCATTCCGTACCTTCGCCTTGTTTTGAATTGCAGTGATATATACCGGAGTAGACATATCTTTTTGTGATGGTTTCTCGTTTCACTTCACCTAAATCAGACTTCGCTTTCTGTTCCACAGCCGGAATCCAGTCGTCTTGACAAAAGTCCCTGCACTCGTTTGTCTCTGCACCCTCCTGCTCCGGCGCACCGTCATCTTCCAAAACGATGGTGAAATCCGGCAGTAGCTCTCCTTTGTCATCAATTTCTTCTTGTTCATCTGGTGGTCCTTCCTTGAAAGTCCCCATACCATGCTTCATTCCGTTTCGATACTCTCCTTGGTATTCACCGGTTGCAGGGTCCACTTCTCGGCCCATTCCATGATATAGTCCTTCTTGAAACTCACCCTTGTACACATATCCATCGGAGTGAATTAATTCTCCATCGATGCCATGAAATCGACCTCCCCGAAAGTGTCCACGGTACGTATACGAATCCGTGACCAACGTCCCAAAACTGGGTTCGTCATTCCAAAAGGTTCCAAAAAAGTTGGCTTGCTTGAAGCTGAGGTTCGAATGGGGAGAATCGGCACCTGCCAATTCTCCTAACAATTCCGGGATGGCCTCCCGGGGTGGTGGTAGAGAAATGTTCTTGACAATCGCACCGGTGCCATGCCGCACCCCGTTGCTTCGAAATTTGCCTTCGTACAACTCACCCGTCACGGAATAGCGTCGAATGCCATGAAGGAGCTCGCCTGTAATGGCATCAATAAGACCCGTGAAAAGGTCGAATCGATTGGTCATATTGCCTTGAGCATCGCGAGCTGGAAGCTTCTTCTCAAATACTTGTCGGACGGGCACACCATCAGTGCTTCTGGCGATGAAGCTGTTTGTCGATGGATCGTAATCTGGCTTAAGCGACAACGCATGGAGCTCAAAGTTGGAATCGTTAGCCAAGGCCTCCATCTTCCAGATTATGGCGAGTGTGAACAGAACAGGTACAAATGCTTAGTGCCGCTTTCAGGGTTTGTTGCGATTAAGCTGATGTCTGTTGCTCTCGGCCTGATTGTTAGGCGTTCAAACAAGGGTGTGTGTGTATGATATGCTTCGTCTCAACGATTCTGTTTTACATTTGCGATTCACGTGTTACGGCTACATAAGTCCACTTCTCGTTGGCGCGGAGTACAAGTTCAAGTACTCCAGCAGGCATGCAACTTTTGACTTCCGACCTTCGCCGTACTTTTTGTCTCTGGGTCATTCTGGATGACTGGATGACTTTTATTAAAACCATGAAACACCAAACACTTGTCGATCGGTCGCATGACGAACACAGTCGACGACGGAGCGCGGAAAATAGAACAACACGAATCTGCCGTGTCATCGTGTAACATTTCAATCGATAGATTGATACACATCATGAGAGCAAGGACTCCTTTCCGCCTATCCTCGATAATATGTTCGTTAGCCTTGGTGCAATCTACTCAGGATTCTCTTGTACACAACCATAAAACATTTTTATGTCTTATTCCAAAACATTGAACATTGGCAATGAGCAAGAGGATACGGTCACTGTTCGCTTGGAGTGTGGAACCTCTCACCTGATCGAGGATAGGCTAGTATGTCTCTAACGCCATAGTACTCCGTACTGTACTCGCATCTTCCCTGGCATCTCGATGTTCGCCTCAATTATCCGTCACATCAGTGCCGGTCGGCCTTGCTTCTCCTTTTGGCAATTCTTCTTTCTTCTTCTTCCCAAATATGTTGTCATAGTTTTGCTCATATTTCTTTCCTGCACCCCATCCCGACTCTGCAGGTTTGAACGCAATACTGTGAATTTGCGCATATTCGTTGTTAGAAACTCGATGTTTCAAACCGTCGTTGGAAGCACGCCACTACTTACTCTTTGGAATGCAGACTGCCGCCATCCTCAGAGAAGCATCGGATCGCTAGAATCCTTCGTTTGGTTGAAGTCTGGAGGAATGAACGAACTGCTTGCGATCGCATGACTACTATCGTGAAGGAGGCGGACGAATTGACAAATATGCTAAAAAATGGAACTCGAAAGAAATGAGGTCGCCGACGGTCTCCGGTCTACGAACATGATCGGTACTGGTACTGGAGTGCATGCTATGGGAGTACCAGCATCTAGTCGTATGATATGTACTCCGAGAGCTACTCCGAGTATGTCATATCATACCTGGTACAGGTACTTGCATACTAGACATATATATATTGCTTTTTGTTTACTCGGAGTACTCGAAGTACTACATACGCACTACTAGCTAGTACCGTACAATGTACTCGGAGTACAACGATTGTGTCATATTGATACGTGATACGTGATTCGTCGTACCTGGTACCAGCAGCACGTTAGTCCCGGCTCCCGGCTACATAAGTGCAGAGGTGACGTCAGCTTCCATACAAGACACGGACGCAAAAGGAGACAAGTCCTTGAATTTCTGCACATTATGCATATATTATTAACTAGTGGGTACCTCACATTTGATCGGAGTGTCTACTACAGGAAACTGGACGTACAGTACCCTCAACCGGGTCGTACTGGTCGTTTATGTACTGTAGACCTGTATTACATGTAATCCACGTAACAGTGCAACAGTACCCCAGAGTGGTCATACTCCGTAACAGACGGACGGACGGACACACGCACGCACACAATTAATTTATAATATAGTAGGATATGATACCAGTACAGGAGAAATTGGAACGAATGTGATCTCGTGTGTCGGTCGATCAATTGCTCTTGGCAGTAGACAGTACACAAGGAGTTCTGGTAGCAGTACTGGTTTACGTGGTAATACGAAATGCTCCCTCGTTCTGTGATGACATCAAGCTATCAAGCAGCAGCATAATACGAAGTACTACTACCGGCTACCGGTACAGTACTACTCGAGTACCAGAGTATCTTATGATTTACTGGAGGTTCCGGAAGTTTGGCTTGTTTGCCGTACGCAATACTGGCGGCTACGCATACTATCGTATTCCATTTCGAACGGATCCGGATAAATTATCCCCCCTTGCACCGATTTCGAATGTCGGGATTATTTCTAAATTACCAAACGTGATGTCGAGAGTCTTAAGTAAATTGCATCGAAACGACGTGTGCGAACTGCGAACGTGAAATCAACGCATTGTTCTTGGAACTACTTAGGGATAAAAGCCATTGGCTTCCAGAAGCCAATGGCTTAAGACAAAGGCTTCTGGAAGTCATTGGCTTAAGCCAAAGGCTTCTGGAAGCCAATGGCTTCCACGCTATAGTCGGCGAAGCCAAACTGAAAAACACACGTTTTAATATTATTGGAAGCTCGTCATCAAAGGTCTTACTTCAGGCTTTTCATCTTCAAATAGACAGTGTCATGACGAACTTATAGACTTGAATATATGGTACGCATTTGACGATGACCCCTCATTATGTCTCGTTTCCTTTATAACGAGTTCCCATAGGAATAAAACACGTTCCTTGATTAGCTCGGCGAAGCCATTGGCTTAAGCCATTGACTTCCAGAAGCCATTGGCTTAAGCCAATGACTTTCAGAAGCCACTGGCTTAAGCCAATGGCTTCTGGAGCCAAAGGCTTTTGGACATATCCTTACTAAGTAATTTAACCACCTTATTTTAACCGTCGTCAAAGAAGTCATTTCCGCTACCATTACTTAAGTTCACACATACAAGTGCTTGTTGTTAATTAAAAAGGATCATGAGCTCACCGTTCCGATTTATATCAGACGTGGATTTATTTAGCTTTTGTTTTGAAGGAATCGCACGTACAGAATTTGTGTAGACAAATGTACGATACGGTAGAAAAGCCAGACTTCCGGAACCTCCTGGTTTCGATTAGAATGCAAGGAAATGACGTCAAAGCATGACGTCACAGTACTGACCCTTTCACGTGCTGCCTACGGTGATACAGTACTCCAGTAAGACAGTAACATATTGAGAGAGATCCGATTAGGTTTCACCAATTTGACGTCAGCACCCACGTCACAGTAATAAACTACAGTGAGTCCTCCTGTAGAAGATTTTTGAAGACATCGGAAATTTGAATGGCTGACAAAACACGGAATCTTTGTTGTTGACTTCTGTCGGCGCTTTTCCTAACGCGCATGTCAACCCTTTGTCATGCCAGAAAGATAACTGCTACATATCTCCTTCTATCAGTGATTCATGTGTTTCCCTTGTTTTGAATCACTCGAACTTACATTACTTTGTATTCGATTACAACCTAGTAGGGTTGCAAATCTCCTTGAATACAAGTACACTTTTCTTCTTAATCAACACCAACAGAACTTTCTTTCTGTACGAATTTCGATCTTCAAATAGTCTCGAATGGACAAGTAACAGTGTGTCAGTATGATGACGACTATTTTGTGTACGAATTTCGATCTTCAAATAGTCACGAATGAACAAGTAACAGTATGCCAGTAAGAAGACGACTATTTGGTGTACGATTTCGATCTTCAAATAGTCACGAATGAACAAGTAACAGTATGTCAGTACGATGCGACTATTTGGTGTACAAATTTCGATCTTCAAATAGTCGCGAATGGACAAGTAACAGTATGCCAGTAAGAAGACGACTATTTGGTGTACGAATTTCGATCTTCAAATAGTCACGAATGAACAAGTAACAGTATGTCAGTACGATGCGACTATTTGGTGTACAAATTTCGATCTTCAAATAGTCGCGAATGGACAAGTAACAGTATGACAGTAAGAAGACGACTATTTGGTGTACGAATTTCGATCTTCAAATAGTCACGAATGAACAAGTAACAGTATGACAGTACGATGACGACTATATGGTGTACGAATTTCGATCTTCAAATAGTCACGAATGAACAAGTAACACTATGACAGTACGATGACGACTATTTGGTGTACGAATTTTGTTCTTCAAATAGTCACGAATGAACAAGTAACACTATGACAGTAAGAAGACGACTATTTGGTGTACAAATTTTGACCTTCAAATAGGCTACTACATACAGCATGTACGACTACGATGAACTCATTTCTTGCATTCTTCATCCGAAGTACTGTAATTGCCGTCCCGAATTAATGTTTGCTTCCAAACACTTTGTCTATTGAAACACACGTTGCACCACCAAGTGTTTTCGAGCTTTCTCTTTTCATTGCAACACATGGAACATACATGCTTCTTACATTTCCGACACGAGTGCTTTGAAGGCTTATTGCATTCAATACAAGCATCATCCTCGTCACCAGCTTTCTTACTTCCTGTCATCCGCTCTTTTGAAGGCTTATTGCATTCAATACAAGCATCATCCTTCTCACCAGCTTTCAAACTTCCTGTCATCCGCTGTTTTGAAGGTTGCTTGCATTCAATGCCAGCATCATTGTCGTCACCAGCTTTTCTTTCCGTCACCGTACTTTGTTTCCCAAAGTACACTGATTTCCTTAGACGATCCCGAACCTCTTTCCTTACTTTTTCTGTGTTGACACCTTTCCAAACGTTTTCCTCTTTATTGACAAAGATGTAACCTTTTTTCCGCATCTCCTCTAGCACTTCACCTGCAATATTGTCCTTAGCGCTTTCTGTTCGACTTTCAAACGTGGCATCTGCAGCTCTTCGGATTATCCGACGGAAAGCCATGTTTGGTGGATGTCCCTTTGGTTCATCGCGTTTACGTACTACAATACCATTTGGCGGTAGAGATGTACTTTCAAATGGACCTGGTCCGGCCTCCAATTCATTTATTGACGGCGTCATGCCCTCTTCTTTTTCACACACACGTTTCATTCGCGATCTAATATACGCCATTCCACCATCGTATGTTTTTTCCTTCCACCCTTTTTTTTCTGTCATCTCGAGGAAACGAAATCCCTCCTTTTTTAGAGTTGTGTAAATGGTACGCTGCACCTCATATTTTTCTGCCTGATTAGCTGCTGACAAGTGCATTTTCTTGAAGTCCAATGTGCGATCAAGGTACGGAATGCATTTGCGGTGCCCCTTCCCACACAGTACATCCTTTTTCCCAGGTTTGGCGATTATCGAAACACTTTCATTTTCCTTTTCAAAATTATCGCGTATAAACTTCAACGCATTTTCGACAAATGGCAATGGAGACTTCTCGTGTGAAAGAGCAAGGATTTGCCAACACAGATTCTTCTTCTCATCTTCTGATGCAGCATATTCGAAGTCCTTCTTTAAACTTGAAATAAATGTAGCAATATGCTGTATAGACAATGGCACAAATTCACTTCCCTGCGAGAGCGCCGTGGTCGTATGTGCTCCATCAGGCATCTTTTCGGTGTCTTGAATCTTTTCTGGTGATGTATGATCTTGTTCCTGTACTGCCTCTGCTTCACCCTTTCGTGCTGGCGACTTCGTCAACGATGGATCATCCTGCTTTCGCTGGCCTAGACCACCCGACTGCTCTTCACCACTATCCGTCTTCCCTTTTTTCTTTGTTTGTCGAGGCTTTCGCGAAGTCTTTCGCAACCGCTTCGCTACATCATCATTATTCATCTGGCACAAATCTGTTTCCCTGCCAAGCAACACTCTTTCTTTCGACAAAGGTTGCCACTGCAATATCTTGGCTAAATCAGGAAACGCATGTCGTGGTCCGGGCATCGTTAGTTTCCCCCCCAACGAAAGCGACCGTTCTATCCCCTTGCTGGGACGAAGATATTTTTTGTACTCATGAGCTTCTTCTCGAACCGACCCAAAGTTGCTGCTTGCTATTCTGTCAATCAGTTGAAACAAGCTCACGTACACGTCATGCAAATAGTGAGCAAATTTTCGTGTTGATGTGGGAATGTTCCTGCCCATGCCCTTGACATTGTCATTCCTGTCAAAAGTGATGTCACCTTTCACATTCCCACTCGTGTCGAATGTGACGTCGTGCACCATGACACAAAAATCGCGGATGAAAATCAATGATTTTAAACCACTTTGCGCCACATCCTTTGACGTTTCCTGAATTAGAATGTAATCTGGCGGTAAACTCAACGGTCGGAAGCGCCCCTTCTCGATGTCACATGTCTCATTGTTCTTGTCAGTGACGACACAACCAAAATTAACGCTTTGCCGTGTGAAACCGACGTAAAACGAATGCATGTTGAAAAACCATGGTGCAACAACCTTGTCTTTCCATGGTGAGCTTTCTTTTCTTTTCTTCTTTGGTTTTCGTGCTTTTGCATTTGGATCATTCTCAGGACTGAGTATGAAGTGCACCAATTTGAGGAAGAACCGGCAAATTGGCGGTGGGTCAGAACGGCGACGTTTTCCAGTTGGATCAAACAAAAAATATCCACATTTTGTATCGTTATCATTGTTCCCAGTTTTTCCACAATTCACCGCTACGAAAACAGTCCATGAACAATCTTCATCCTCTTGTGCAGGAATGACAATAAACGGCTTCGTGAGGAGATCCTTGTGTTGTATAATGAACTCCACCACCAGAATTGTTGCCTCCATAAACCTCTTTTGGTCAATCTCGTAATGAAAGATGTGGTTTACAAACTGTCTTCTCTCTGTATCGGTTTTTAGGTCGCGAACCGAAGATGCAACGTTCCGTCCTTCAATGAAGGATGTAAAAAGGCTCTCCATTGTTGACACCTCAGTCATGATCTTACAAGGAATGATGGTCAGGGTCGACCAAATTTCAGCTTTACAATACCGCTGCAGCCATCCCAGAGCAATGTCCACAAAGTCTGGAGAAAGAGCGTCACCTTTGCGCGTAAGGCAACGATCTATCCAAGTCAGACGAGCACTTGGACCTTGGAATAGGTATTTTTCCATTATCGAGTTCTTCGGATGGAAGGCCTTGTCATCCCAAAATTCACCCGAGTAACAATCATAAGTTGGTGTACAAAATGTTGCCTCTTCGTATGTTAAGTTTCCGGGAAGAAGGCATACACGGATGGACAATCAATGGTGTTGTCATTGGGATTGTTGAACAACCTTTTCAATACTATCTGGTTTCTGGATTCTTGTGGGAAGGCAAAATATTCACGTGTAAGGCAAATCGTCAACCACTTCAAATCGTTGCTGAATCCGAGATAGTCCTTGAGTGGACTATCATCAACCTCATTGACAAAACAGTCTCTCAAAACTTTAGGAAATGCTTCAGTCCCTTCAGCCATTTCGGCAAAGTTGCGTCTTGAATAATAACCCCATGCCACTTTGTTCGCGGTCGGATTTGCTTTCAAATAAACATTTACTTCATCAACACCCACCCTACACCTTACAACTTGATGCATAATCGAAAGCAAAAAAGTTGCCATTCCGTTGGCCTGATAGTCAACCTTTGTTGCCAAAAAAAGAACCAAAACAGCGTTCTCTCGTTGTACAAACGTTATAGCGCATATAGCAGTGGGTTTCTCCTTTTCCCATATACTAAGTGTCTCGCCCTTACCAAGGCAAGATGACAGTGACTTCCGATCTGAATGGTCGTCGAATATAACATGATACAATTCATAAACAGTATCACTCGCATTGTATTCATCTTCTCTTCCAACAAAGTGAAGAATACGATATTCCTGTAGGAACGTTGGTAATTGATCACGTGGAATGCGGTGGTGCCATTTCATCATCTCAATCATCGTCTTCATTACTGGGGGTTCACATCCGTCAAATGGATCATCGTCATGCGTACTGGTTGCCTTCGGCGCGCTCTTTGTCTTCGGGGGCATACTGAGGGAGATGAGTTGTTTAAGACTTGACGACCTTCAACATATACAAATCAGGTGCAGATGCTCACAGTGTCGATTGCACTAATTGTGTACAGATTCTGATCTTCAAATAGTCTTCTTAGACGAAGTAACCCGTAATTTCGATCTTCAAATAGTCACGAATGGACAAGTAACAGTATGACGGTACGAAGACGACTATTTGGTGTACGAATTTCGATCTTCAAATAGTCGCGAATGGACAAGTAACAGTATGACGGTACGAAGACGACTATTTGGTGTACGAATTTTGATCTTCAAATAGTCACGAATGGACAAGTAACAGTATGTCAGTACGATGACGACTATTTGGTGTAATTTCGATCTTCAAATAGTCACGAATGGACAAGTAACAGTATGTCAGTACGATGACGACTATTTGGTGTACGAATTTCGATCTTCAAATAGTCGCGAATGGACAAGTAACAGTATGTCAGTACGAAGACGACTATTTGGTGTACGAATTTTGATCTTCAAATAGTCACGAATGGACAAGTAACAGTATGTCAGTACGATGACGACTATTTGGTGTACGAATTTCGATCTTCAAATAGTCGCGAATGGACAAGTAACAGTATGACGGTACGATGACGACTATTTGGTGTACGAATTTTGATCTTCAAATAGTCACGAATGGACAAGTAACAGTATGACGGTACGAAGACGACTATTTGGTGTACGAATTTCGATCTTCAAATAGTCGCGAATGGACAAGTAACAGTATGTCAGTACGAAGACGACTATTTGGTGTACGAATTTTGATCTTCAAATAGTCACGAATGGACAAGTAACAGTATGTCAGTACGATGACGACTATTTGGTGTACGAATTTCGATCTTCAAATAGTCGAATGGACAAGTAACAGTATGACAGTACGATGACGACTATTTGGTGTACAATTTTGATCTTCAAATAGTCACGAATGGACAAGTAACAGTATGACGGTACGAAGACGACTATTTGGTGTACGATTTCGATCTTCAAATAGTCTCAAATGGACAAGTAACAGTATGTCAGTACGATGACGACTATTTGGTGTACGAATTTCGATCTTCAAATAGTCACGAATGGACAAGTAACAGTATGTCAGTACGATGACGACTATTTGGTGTACGAATTTCGATCTTCAAATAGTCACGAATGAACAAGTAACACTATGACAGTACGATGACGACTATTTGGTGTACGAATTTTGTTCTTCAAATAGTCACGAATGAACAAGTAACAGTATGACAGTACGATGACGACTATTTGGTGTACGAATTTTGTTCTTTGACGAGTGTTCTGAGTGATGTCGCCCTTGAGCACTGACGTACTTCTGACACATGCGACGTGACAGAAAGTATAAACTCTGATCACATTTTTCCTCCTTCGATTCCCTTGCCCAACGCTGTTGCGAATGGTTATCAAACGGCAGAAGCAACTTGGAAACCATCATGAGGACGTCAAAACAGGTCACTGTTATCTGTGACTCGGGGCACAGTAACAGCAGTTCCAACCTTGACGTCACAAAAAGCATGATGAGGAGTACGGTTGTGGAATGCAAATGTAGCAACGAGGAAACCATCATGAGGACGTCAAAACAGGTCACTGTTATCTGTGACTCGGGGCACAGTAACAGCAGTTCCAACCTTGACGTCACAAAAAGCATGATGAGGAGTACGGTTGTACAGAATGATACCACAAGTGAGAACATTGGCAAGACTGGAAAACGAGGTTTTCAACATGTATATAAATCAAGGAAAAAGTCAAGCATCACGACGCAGGAAGCATACAAGAAGGCAATAGAAAATGGCAAGCCAAAGAGTGTTTATGAAGCGCAATTATTTGAAGAAGAAAAGGCTAGATAGTTTGATGCAAGTTTCGTCGTCCCATGAGCATTCACTGGGCAAAACACTGTTGCAGAACAGTTGTAAACCATTATTCTATAGTGGAGCCGATATGGAAAACTCAACGAGACTTCGCAAATGCATAGGTGATGCGCACATGCTGTTTGCAATCAATGATCTTAAAGTCATTGACACTATGTCTGGTGCCCGTTTGATTTTACCGAGTGGGGATAACGTATTCACTTTGATCCCACGTCCGTATGTTGTTGAAAAACTTACAAGGGTTAACCAAACCATCGAGGCACTTCATGCACTTGAGGATGCAGAATCCAAAGCAGAAGTGCGTGGAATTAAACGAGTACCTGTTGCGGAAGATAATGGCAAATACACCACTGTTGGGTTAAAGCCAAACCGTGGTTCAACTGGTATTATCGAGTCTTGGCCGAAAACATTAAGTGACTGGAGCAAGACACAAATCCGTGACTTAATGAAGAGGTGTCATGAAGTTGCAAAAGGATTCATTCCAGGGAATGATCTTCGAGGACTCCGTAGTGCCCAATGGTTTGCCGATTGGCCAAGTATGGTAGGTATGCCATCTGAACCAATTTAGGTAGTCTTGCCTGTGGCAAAACTATTGTTTGAATTCGCATACCGATGAGGATTTTTTCTATTCCTTGACAACCATTATTTCGCAACATGGATTGCAACCGGGTCGGTTTGATAAATACCGATTGGATGCCGACGTAACGAACTACTTTGCATTTGCAGAACAAGGTTGCCGTGGCACTGAGGCCGGGAGATATGTTACTTTTCAATCCATTGTATCAGCACTGTTTGACATCCCGCACATTGCAATATCAAGAGAAAGATGTGTTTTGTGTGTCGTTATACCTGAAGACAGCAGTTGTTGGAGGAAACAATAATACCAAATAGTCGCCGTCGTACTGTACTGGTGATACTCGTACTGTGACGACTATTTGAAGATCGAATTTCGATCACCAAATAGTCGCCATTGTACTGTACTGGTGGTACTGTACTGTGATGACTATTTGAAGATCGAATTTGATCACCAAATAGTCACCTTCGTACTGTACTGGTGATACTCGACTGTGACGACTATTTGAAGATCGAATTTCGATCACCAAATAGTCGCCATTGTACTGTACTGGTGATACTGTACTGTGACGACTATTTGAAGATCGAATTTCGATCACCAAATAGTCGCCATTGTACTGTACTGGTGATATCAGACTGTGACGACTATTTGAAGATCGAATTTCGATCACCAAATAGTCGCCATTGTACTGTACTGGTGATACTCGACTGTGACGACTATTTGAAGATCGAATTTCGATCACCAAATAGTCACCGTTACTGTACTGGTGGTACTCGTACTGTGATGACTATTTGAAGATCGAATTTCGATCACCAAATAGTCGCCATTGTACTGTACTGGTGATATCGACTGTGACGACTATTTGAAGATCGAATTACGATCACCAAATAGTCGCCATTGTACTGTACTGGTGATACTCGATGTGACGACTATTTGAAGATCGAATTTCGATCACCAAATAGTCGCCATTGTACTGTACTGGTGATATCAGACTGTGACGACTATTTGAAGATCGAATTTCGATCACCAAATAGTCACCGCGTACTGTACTGGTGGTACTTGTACTGTGATGACTATTTGAAGATCGAATTTCGATCACCAAATAGTCGCCATTGTACTGTACTGGTGATACTCGTACTGTGACGACTATTTGAAGATCGAATTTCGATCACCAAATAGTCGCCATTGTACTGTACTGGTGATACTCGTACTGTGATGACTATTTGAAGATCGAATTTCGATCACCAAATAGTCACCTTCGTACTGTACTTGTGATACTCGTACTGTGATGACTATTTGAAGATCGAATTTCGATCACCAAATAGTCCCCATCCTAGTCATGATGTCGAACAAGAACGAAAGTCTAAGTCAACATTGTTATTAATTCTAAATGTACTACTTTTAAAAACTCCATGATGAGACATATGTTTTGCACACCTTGCCAACAGGACACCCCGAAACTAGGGACCCTTTGGGTGGTGGTTTCTCAGAAGCCATGTTGGCTTTCTCGGTGAAGATAATCTTGTCGAGTGCCTCCTCAACAAGAAGACCTCTCTTGTGGGCTTTTGAGGCATCAACAAGACTAACTAGTTCCTTTGCTCTTGGCATAATGCTGTCGTACGCATTGTAACGTTCCAATTCGGATACGTCTTCATGGTGAAGAGCACGTGATCCAAAATCAATGCAGTCAGTTTCTAAACTCGTAGATTCCATGAGGATGTCGTCATTGTCGTCAAGATGAGTATTCGTGTGCTCAGTTTCATGACCAGCGTCGATGAGTGGTTCCTCAGGCAAGTGGATCTCTTGCGACATTGATACGGGAACAGTATTTTTGGCATTCTTCAGGGCAATCTCAACCTCATCCCTGGTGTAGTTTACGACACTGTCCAGTTTTGAGGGTTTTTGAAAAGGGAGTCAATGGTACTTTCAGTGGCATTTCTGAATTGCTCATTTGAATTCTTCCCACACTTGTAGACACGATGGAATGGAGAGAAAGTATGATCGTCATTCTTTGGAATAAAGTTTGGGCCTTTGCAATCATTCTCACGTATTGATTCCAGCTTCTGCTTTATCTCTTTCTCAGTTAGTGAGCAATCACTCTCCTTCTTCATTGAGAAATAAATATATGATTTCCACCAACGTACTGAAATGTCGTGGTGACTGATGTTTGGATTGCTTGCATAATACTTCTTCACATGCATCATGTGTGGGCAGATGACACCATTGCATTCGTAGTAGTTGCAGTCACACATCAGACAAACCCTGTTGTCAAAGTCTTGTGAGGTGACAGTGTACACTCTGTGGAAGCATGGAATCAAAGAATGGACATCACGGTCAACTGACCGAACAACAAGCCATTTGAAAGGGCTTGCTCTCCAAGAAGCATAGCTCTCGCATTGATCAAGAGCGAATTTCAACATGAACTCTGCAGGAAGGGTGACATCATTGACGGTGGGAGAGTTACTCCAGGTTGCTCTTCCAAACAGGGCACTAGCCATATATCGTTGGTATAGGTCAAATTTGTTGGAATCGGTGTCAACTTGAATTTTGACAGATTTGTCAACACCATGCTGTGGAAGCACACAGGAAGGACCAGCTTTGATAGCATTATTTGTACCTTCGTGCCCAGAATTTGTGTTGGTCTCGAAGTGTCTCACCCCCTTCCTCAGATAAAAGCAATAACTCTGCTCTTGTGGAATTATGTAATTGCGGATAAAGTGCAATATCTTTTCTCCACCGTCCTCCCCAAAAATTGCCTTAATAGTGTCTGATTTCAAGTACATATGTAAAAGGGCGTAACTTCTTTGATGTTGACGATTCTTTTAGAAAAATGGTATCACAGATAACACACAGAATAAACATGTAGGTGTACTCACATTTCGTACTCGTCTTGGAAAAGTATCCTCGGCGCATCCAGCTGTAGATCCAGGTTTTTATTACTCTTACCTGCCTCTTGGCGGCATCATCCTTGCCTCTCCGATAACCCAAGCCTTTACAATTTCGTCGCCAGCCTTGATCAACAAGGTGCCACCCACATCGAGTACGCATTGCAAAATGTGTGGAGATGGCATAGTCAACTTGTGTCATTTCTTGGGAATCACCGTCAGTCATGATAAGTTTCACAGCATGTAGTGATTGTGCACCAAGAAGAACAGGAATGGCTTCTTGGAATAGCCAACGGAAGAACCAAGATCGTTCATTCGGGGCAATGCACCTAACAACCACAGTCACCTTTCCATTTGAATCTTTCACAGAGAGTGTCAGCAATGGTCTGCTTTCATTGTTCGTCTCATGAGTGCCGTCAACGCATACAACTTCAGGAAAAGCGTGGAACAGGCGCCTGCCTTCTGGTAAAACCCAACAACAGGCAATGAGTATATCCTGGTCTTCCCTTGCACCAACCGCAAGTCTGCTTTCCAAAGCATATTTCTTAAAAGTGGATGTCTCTGCCACCTCCAGAGGTACTGGCTTCTCGTGAATAGGTGAAGTGTCATCAGTGTCATCATCAGTTGGGATAACAGAAAGGCTGGTTAGTTCACCTGATAAATCATGAGGAATGGCTTCAGTACGTGCAGCCTTTACACTGTTACCACGTAGTTCTTTTGATTTGCCATGATGATACAGACAGACATACGAGGCACCACTTTTTGTAAGTAACTCAACATATTCTCACAGGGTGAAGACTGATGCTGTTGTGGTAGCATGAACATTTGGGGAAGCCATGAAGTCTTTTGCCATTTTTGTAAATCCTTGCACATATGCCATCTGACCACGAGTAAAAATCTGACCCGTACGGGTTTTAGTAAACAGAGCCGCTTGGGCAGGCTGGATGTTGGCAACACTCATTGCAGCAACAGTTTCCAGGGTTGTAATGTCAAGAAAGCGTTTACGATTCCTTATTTCATTGGAAAGAAGAGGAGGATGGCCAGTGTGCTGATTGTTTCCAATTCCGCAAACAAGGAAAAGCTATTATGGTCAATTCGAGTGTGAATTTGACACGACAAGTGCAGGAGTTACCACGTAGAGTTGAATTGCGACGTTTCAATCCGATGCCAGAACTCTTGCACCCACGGGCATTCTTCTTATCACCAGTGTAGGTGGTAACACGATAAGAATCGGTTCCAGTACTTTGGTTCGTGTGCAGGACATTCCTCCTTCTTCTGATGAATACTGGCGGAAATTACTGCATTTCAATACGCGTTGGTCAGTCAGTAGTACATCTGTGACATTGGTTGGGAACAAACCATAACCATTGGAAACAAGGGCACAATTCCCAACAGATTTGGCAGCTTGGAGTAAGTCAGTGATAAGACTATGGCCTCCTGAATCCTTTCAAATCCACCATTGATGGGATAAAGAGATGGACTGAACCGAATAATATGCTTGGAACCCTTGTACATGGAGGTAGTGTACTGAAAGAGGTCGTACTCCGTTTCCAATGATGCATTGAAATCATCGGTTGCATGACAAAAATGACCTTTGAAAGGCAAAGAAGCAGTCCATGACATAGCCTTGAGAGCAGATAGAGTCTGGTCCACAGCATGGGGATCCTGCATCAATGGTACTTCTTGTTGTGGATGATCCTAAAGAGACCGAAACATGGGGTTGGCAACAAATTAATCGGTAGGTGGTTGCTATAGTAATGCAAGCAAAATGACAACAGATAGAGAGCAAACAAGAGCGAAAACAGAACAAGGGCAACAAGAGAAACAAAAGCAGCAAGGAGAGCAAGAACAACAAGAGAAACAATAATGACAGGGAGACAAAGTGCCATACCATCGTGGTCGTAAAATATCAAAATGATGAGTTTTGTGCGAGTAAACTCAAATCCACTACTGGTACCATGTTTTATACACATCTAGACACGATCATTTTTATTTCTATTCAAACAAATGTGGAGCAGATTTATGTTCCTTATCTAGAACGTAGTTTTGCACAAGAGTTGGTTTGAAAAGAGGGCGGTGATAAAGTCAAAGAGAAAGATTCCGTGCAAGTTAAATTCCACAACTAAAGTGCTAAAAAATGCTGACGTCAAATTGGTGAAACCTAATCGGACCCGATTGGTACGGCTTGACGTCATTTCCTTGCATTCTAATCGGATCCTAGTAGGAGTATATATATTATTAAATGTACTGTACTCGTATGCATGTATGATGTACGGTGGACGGTGGGTCTGGGTTTAAAGTTTAAAGTTCTTAAACCAAAAACGCATTAAAGACGCGGAGGCACAGTTTAGTCACGAGCGGGAACAGGATGACCGCGTACTGTACCCAACTATGATAATGAAGGACTCGTAGCCTCGTAGGCGCATGCAGGTCCCGGTACATGCTAGTTGTACTCATGTATCCACTATCCCATATCCCATATCACATATCACAAATCACACATACAATCAAATGTACATGTCCAGCATGAAGGTGCAATCGTCCTAAAGGAAGGTCAATTGAGCGGCTCATCGAATACATCCTCACATAATTATCATGAGGCGACGAATAAACCCAGCAAAACCTCAGGAGTCGAGGGTTCTGAATAAGGAGTTGAAACGGCAGGGGGGTGTCTTGACTCCTCTGATCATCGTGTTAGCATTCACATTCATACTATTGCTTTCGACGGAATCCGAACAACCGGACGTCGCATTGCCAGACATCCAGAGAAAACACAAGGAGGAGCTCATTCAAGTTCCAAAGGAGCAAGCGCAGCTGGAAGTGGATCGAATTGTCGCTGAAAAGGCGAAACCAGTCGACCATGCTACGCTGCAGTATCTGCTACCAGGTGACGGACCCATGAACCCCAACCTCCACGACTCCAATAGCCTGATGCAACACATTTGGTATCGAGGTCAAAAAATCGATGGAAAGACGAGACCGCAATTTCTTAATACCACCTTGCCACTCGCCATCGACACAATTTCTGTCGCCACCGAATCTTCACTCGTCACGCTTGAAGGTCAGGTGAAAACGTGGGGCAGTCACCATTCGATCCGTTACTTCTTTGGCGCCACCGAACTGGATGATGCTGATCCGACATGTTCAACCAATATTACAATCGATGACATGCAGAGAATCAGTGAATACTGTTCGGGTAAGGCCTGGCGACGAGCGGACCGGCGAGTCAAGTTCTTGCGCAATCGCTTCGTGCGAGGTGATTTCATGGTCCGCTTTCGGAAGACTCCAGGGTGGATGTGTGCCCTGACAAGATTCGCGCACGCCGTAGGCAAAGTGGGGCGCTTCTATCGACAGGAACTGGCTCAACAGGGATCGACTTTTACGCTTCCGGACTTTTTGCTTGTGCAAGACGACGATACGTACTACAACATGATTAAGATGTATCCCTATTTGGAACAGAAGGATCCGTTGCGGGCGACTGCGGATGCCGGGTGTTTAGTGCGCATGCCAATTGCCGAGATTGCCTTTGATTATCCCTACGGTGGGTTCGGATTGATTCTGAGCAAGGCGTCACTTGAGAAGTGGATCCGACCGGTCGACTGCGATCATCCAAGAAAGGATGATGTCTGGGAAACCAAGGTGTGTATGCAACTCAAAGAAAACTTAATTGGTGAAGGTTTTGCGTGGAAGAACGGTATGAGCATAACTGACCTCATGGCGGCTCATGCGGCTATGTTTCCCTTTGCCGATTACAAGCGATGGAAGAATCCTGGTTATTGCATACACGGCGACTGGGCACTCGGTTACTTCATCAACTACTATGGCATCTCGGAACAAAGTTCATCCTTTTACAAATCCAATGAGTTTACGAGGATTGAACAATCATTAGGCTACCAATATAGCAAGCCGGAAGGGAATTGCAAGAATGAAGGCCAGGCCCTATGCACCGCTGAATCCCATGTGTGTCATCGTCTGCATGCAGTCAGCATGAGTTTCGTGGCGCGATTCGGGAAGCAAGACTTCCCGCATCTATTTCGAACGGTAGCTAAGAAAACTGTGTAGCTTGTGTTGTTTACCATGGCGCAGCATGATCAGGGCGTAGCTGGCAGAGTCGTTAAGGGACACAATAGAACTGTAGTCTCGACAATTGCGAACCTTCGGTCTGTGAGAGCCTCCAAATCGCCATGGAGAGAGATGTATGCAATGCATGGTCTGTCTCCAGAATATCCACCTGTAGTAGACAACTTAATGTGTTGTACTCGCTCCTCGGTCCTAGCAGCAATGATACTGAGTACTACTACTCATCATAGTGAGTTGAGTCTGAAATAGAGGTTAAACCAGGCATTTGCAAGTTAGAAATACGTCCATCCCCAATCCCCACACCTGCGCACCAGAAGGACAGTACGGAGTATGCATAGTCTACTGACAGTGGTTGTCGTCGGCTCGGAAGACTCAGTTCTCACTTGCATCTTGTGTGTACTAGCGTACAGTGTACAGTATCTATAAAAATATATTCTAAAAGAGCGGAGGACTCGTGGTGTACTGGTACCGTACTACCGAAGCTAGTACACCATGAAATAAGATACCGTCGCAGAAAAGAACGAGTTGGCATGGCAGGTTGAATTTGAATTTAATAAAGCTCGGATTACTACTAGGAGTACAGTATGCTACGTATAACTTGAGTATCAGTATTCTGTATACAGTACCCGGATCTTCTATCATACACACATTGTTTGGCTAAAAAATATAAAATCAGCACATCAAAAACATCATCAGCATATCTTAACATATATTAACGAATAACGCAAAAAATAAGCAAACTCCAACAACGAATGATAGTTCCAGTATAGTAGTACCTGGTACTCCAGTAAGTCCTTATTGTACCTGGTAGTGGGGCTCCCCGCGCCAGGATTTCATCTTTGCTTGAGGTTGGTTCTACGAAAATCAGTAGTACTGTAGTCCTCGTGATGAGCAGGTCGACATTGTTTTCTGCACCATGGTTGATGTATCGAGCAACATCTCCACAGCGTTTTCTCGTGTGAGCAAGCCTCGTCGCAAGGTGTACGGCGCTGTTGGGGATGAGGTTGAGTCGGAGGCACTTCTGACGGCTTCGGATTTGTTGCCTGCGGACGGTATTGGACAAGAAACGAAGAATGCCTGTCTTTTGGGTGACGACGAAGAATTTGAGGATACAGAGGAGCATGATTGTACTGATGAGGATGTCCTCAACGTCAATCCCACTGACGAAACTAAATTACCTGAAACGTTGGAAGACGATAAGGTGAACGATTTACAAGGCGGGCTCGACGAGAAGCGCGTCAATGTGAGCCCAACCAAAGCCCTCGTGTCAACGGTAGAGCTTGAAAACGCCACGAGCCACAAAGAATTGTCCCTTCAGGAGTCTGAGAATGATGAGACCTTCTTCAGTACCACCAATGCTTCGGATGATGCGGAAACGATTGAGAACACTTCAGACCAACCGGCCGATGATGTCACCCCTCGGCGAAGCAAGCGAACCCACAAGCCGACCAATTCAGCTCTCGATGAACCTGCGCCGTCCTCCACCAAGAAACAATCGGAGCCCTTGCTAAACACTTTGGAGGATCATCCCGATGAAGACGACCTCATTGCTTCGATCGATGGTCTCTTTGTGCATGCCGACAAGGAGACTGTGACCGTGAAGGATATTGTAGTCGCTCTCGAAGCTGAATACGGGATCACCCTCGCTAAAACGACCAAGATCTTTGTCCGCAATCATTTGAAAAATCTTGTTCAAGGGACTGTCGAGCCCACCGTTGCTGTTGGAAGTGACGGAGAAGAAAAGTCCGACGAGGAAGTTGAAGAAGATGACGAAGCCTCAGAACCTGACTTTGAAACTGACAACCAAGAAGATAGCTCGGACTATGAGCAAGAAGACAAGAAGCCTAAAAGAAAGTCCAAGAAGATATCTGGCATCAAGAAGGAATCTGAACAGAAGCGAAAATCAAACCGACGTTCGACGAAAGCCAAGAAACCTTCGGCGATTCGAATTCACGCCGAGATGCTTCGCAAGAAACGCATGGACGAGCTGCGTGTACGTCAGGAAGAATTGCAAATGCAGCAAAATAAGGAAGATCAGGAGCGCGCAGAGCAGATTGCGGCTCGATTTAATACCAACACGGAGGAATTGAAGTTGAAGAGACTAGAGGGCCGGCTTGATCTGCTTCAAAAGCTAGATCAGAAGCGAATTCAAGTCGTAACGGGTGAGAATTCTATCCCTAAAGGAGCCGAAGTGGAGAAAGGCGTCCCTCCTGCTGCTAGCACATCTGATTCAGACTCTGATTCAGACATGGAGCTGAGATCGTGGACAGAATGCATCAGGAAGCTGTGGAATCCACTGCAACCGAGAAATCGAATGGTACTACAGGAAGCGATGCTCAATCGAAGGCTTTGTCTATTCTTACTGTATAAGCAGCGCACACGCGAGCGTTGTTGAGAAGAAGCAAATCTCTTGGTCAGAAGTTGCGCTCAGTGTGCAATCATCTCCAGGCAAGAGCTTGTCGGCCCGTGCTTCGCTTAGACGAACGCTGCTATCCAAACAGAGAAAGATGGGAAATTTGTGGCTTGCTCGAGAGCTGGGGTACAACTCGGAACAAGATCACCTGCGTGATTGCCGTCAAGCGGAGGAGATGAAACGTAATCAGGTCATCAAGCTTGAGGAAGCGCGTCTCAAGGCGAATGGGCGCAAACAACTTCGGGAGCGAATGCTCATTGCTAGTGAGGAGGCTGTTGGAACCTTCGACGACGAAGGGGAGGAGGAGTGGAAGCCGAGTGAAGCCTCATCGCAGGATAATGACGATGAAGACGAAGAGCTTGCGCTTGCAAAGGCAATTGAGGAAGAGGATGACGTTGACGACGACGATGCTAATCAAGCATCCGAGGAGACAGATCTCCCGAGTGACCACGACCAAGAGTCAGATGTTGACGCCAACGGTGACGATGATGACGAAGAACTTTCTTTGGCTGTTGAAAATGAGGCTGCCGACGGTACAAAATTTGACCAACATGTTGTCATGGAACAACGACTGGAACAAGAATCATCGGATGTGGCTCCAGAGATGAAGGAGATGGGCACAGGGCATTCAGAATCGTCAGCGGAGGCACTCCTCCTCGTTGGTGCTCCGCCGAGGCGAGAATCTGAGAACATGAATAATGTCGACAAGGATGCCTCCATGGTCAACGTCGACACAGGTGAGGAAGAGCAGTCCCAAGCTGAAACGGTTGTGTCGCAGGTCCCACAGGAGTCGCCACGCGCCCCAAGGGGTGTAACGCGAGGTACGAAGGATTCGTCCCCAGAGCCAGAGGAGCCTGCCGAAAAAGTAAAAAAGGCGAAGAATTCTGGGTGGCAGGAAATGCTCCGGAAGGAAGCCGAACAATTGAAAAAAACTCAAGGGGCGAAAGGGCAGTGGTCTTGTTGAGGCTGAGGCCGACGAGGAAGAGGAGGAAGACGTAGTCGCAGGTTTGGAAGATTTTGGTTTCTCCATGGGAAAGAAGAAGAAAGAAGACGACGAGGAGGAAGAAGTTGATGATGAGTTGGACGACGAGGACTTGAAACATGTTGTGGATGAGTTGTCTGACGATGAAGGAGACGAAGAAGCGGGAGAACGAGCCCGCAAGGAATTGATGAAGCGTGAAGAAAAAGAGAAACACAAGGAAATGATGAGGCGCATGCGAGAAGGTTACGACGGTCGGCGAGGGGGCATTGCTGGGGGAGGATCAGGTGCCAGAGGATTGCATCGCTTCGATCAACTTGTGGCCGCAGACAATCGAGAAGATGCGAAGAGGTTGGGCCTTCTGAACGATGATGAACTGGATAGCGAGGACGAAGATGGCGAACAGAGTGGTTCAGTTAAGGACAATGATGATGCTGACGACGAAGTCGCACTCGACAAGATGTTAAAGGATAGATTTCTTCACAGGAGCTCTGGTGATATTGAGGAGCACTTCTCCGACGACGACGAGGATGATAACGACGTGGACCCAGAACAGGAACGCCTGGGGAACGATGAGGACGCTGAAGAACGGGAACAAGAACGTCTTGCCAAGCGCTTCGCAAAGCGCGCTCGTATGCAGCGTCTGCTGGAAGCTCACGGGGAAGATGAAGAGTTTTCGCAGCTTCGATTAATTGACGAAGACCAACGGATGAAAGAAGAATTGATGTCAATGAAGGACGTCGCAGGGTTGAGCAGGCGACAGTATTCTGCATCTTCCAATTCGCAGTCTGCTTTCTCAAATTCTGGAGGAGACAGCCATCATGGAAGTTCTTCCAACTCGCAAAGCCTCTTTGCGATACAAACATCTGGGAGCTTAGTTCTCGCATTAAAGGCTTGTCACCAAAGAAAGAACAAGACCAGTTTCTTAGGTGGCAGCGCTGCCAATAAAGACAAGGTCTCGGCCATCCACAAGAGTGTGGCTCTCAGTCACGTGGTTTTCCACAGTGAAAACAGCCAATCGAGGAGTTCTGTTGCTCCAGTGGCGGCCACCGGCAAGCGAAAGCGAGCCCTTCAGACCAGTTCCAGTCTTTGGGATAAGGTGGCTTCCAACAGCTTTCGCCAGAAGAAAAGACACTAAAGGTCCTCACAAGGCGTCGCCGTGAGGGGACTTACATTCAAAGCACCCCACCTTGTCGCCTTTTTCACTTAGGTGTGTTAACATTATCGAAGCTCCAACGGGTATCCGCCGTCGCCCAGTCGAAGGCTGCATCCCAACTCCACCAGTCGCCCATCGCAGAGCTACCAAATGACAAATGAGCATCCTTAGTTCTCCGACGTAGAGGCTCGATACTGGTAGTATTCACAACAGTCTAGTCTAACGTCCAACATACTACCGTAGTTGCCATTAGTACTGTAGTATTGCGCACTCCACGTACTGTACAGCATGCTCAGGTCGGGTCTCTGTTTACCATTTACCACACACCACACCTGAAGACAGGCCAGGCCGTAAGCAGACCGGGTTCCAGCCAAGCACAGTATTGTACTGGAGTAGAAAGGGCACCTCTACATTAGTGTCATAATACTCCGCCACTCCGCCATCATCCAATCTTCCTTCGGCGTTTGCATCATTTTCACCATCCATCGTCTGTTGTGATCCCATTCAAAGTGACAACCGCAGCGAAAGCGCCTTGTCGAAACCGCAAGAGTCAAGTCAAGCAAGTGCTACGTGAGAATGGCTACCCGAATGGTGCAAACGAGATTCGTATCATCCGCTGGACGATTTATGAGCTTGGGCAACCATCACACACCTCGAGTTGCTGCATCCATGTCAGGTTGACTCATAACGTGACAACTCGGGAGCACAGTTCCTCCTCCTTCCTCCCTGAGGGAAGGGGACAGAGCCGAAGCAAGATGCCTGAGAGCTTGGGATTATGACTGAGAGAATTCCGCAAATGCCACTCCTCCGCCACCGTCGACGATCCAGAGGCAATAGTTCGGTCGAAGCTTTGATGAATGCCTCCAACACAATTCGAGTCAAGTCGGTTCATGCAGCACAAACACTGGATGTCGTAAAAGTATTGGCCAAGGTATTTGAGTGACTTCGTCAATGCCACCCGTGCGGCATATGTTTGGAAAGACAAGTGTGATTGTGCAATTGAGTCCTCCTCCTTCGGATGAGGAGGCTCAACCCTGATTCGTAGCAGTTTATCGATTTGGGTCGGTTGTCTTCTTCAACATGTCGCCCGAGATACAGGGAAGCTGTTGGAAGAGATTAAGATGCACGGGTAAGTACTCGCCGCTTTATTTCATCTTAGCTCATGATGGCCGTGTTCAAGTTCACTCATTATTGTCCACATACTTGTAGTTCTGGAGCAATCTCGTCTGGGTTCGAACGCAAAGAGCACTTTGAAGTGTTGGTGCAACCCAGTCTGCAAGATTTACCACATGTTGTGAATGGTGACTTTGTGTGGTACAAGACCTGGATATGAATGCCACTGCTGTAATATCTAGTATCATGGCTCAGACTGTCGCTCTGGATTCCTATTCGGACATTGTCGATCAGTTGCTGGCTAATTTCGCCAGCATCAATTCGACCGTCACTCGGACAGGAGCTTTACGGAGATGGAGCGATCCAGTCTGTTCCAGGTAGTATCGCAGAACAACAGTGTCTTTATTGACATGATTAGCAAACTTGGGATAAAGGACCGAAGTGACACGGCTTGGAACATGAGTCAATTCGAAAAAGTTCACGAGGTAAGTTCTTGCTAGCGGCCTACATCTCAACATGAGACATACCACTTACAAAATTGGTAGGGCATGAGAAGCGAATTTGAGATCGAAAGTCGCTTTGAACACATCGAATTCAAGCTAAATCTGATTCAGCAAAACGCCAAATTCTTCTTGGAAATGCTCAACGACAAGAAGAGTAACTCGCTCGAGTGGACGATCATTGTGTTGATTCTATTCGAGTGCATCTTGATGATTATGGAAATGAGCGGGCTGGGACCAACACTCTTCAAGGAAATCCTGCAACTTGTACCATAATAGACAAGTACTTGCAGCATTGAGTAAAGCATTTATTTTCTTGTTCTTTTCCTAGGTTGCGCATTCTTTTCCGGGGTCACTATTGTTGGTGCCACAGTTGCGGCAGATGGGTTCGAGTGGTCATACACGTCTTTTGTGTCTGCTACTTTCCACATGTAGAAGGACAAGAGAGAGCGGTATGGTGCATACGGCTTGGCGGCATCGTTCATCCTGTCAACGTCGTTTTTCTGACACAGCGTGCCATGTTTGCCTGTTCCACGCAGACCAAAGTGCTTGGCAATACCCTTTCGCACTCCCAAGTCTCCTAAAGGCATAATATCGGGTCGTTCCAAGTAGAACAAGAGAAACATGTCACAGGACCAAGGTCCAATGCCTCGAACCTTCAGCAGCGCTTCGCGGACTTCGTGTTCCGCTGCAGTTTCCAAAAAGGCGTCAGAAAGGATACCAGCCTCAAACTTTTCGGCAAGGTCCAGAATCGACCTCGCTTTGGCCCCCGACAATCCAGCAGGCTTTTGCAGCTTTTCGGCCAAACCTTGTTGGGCAAGTTCTAGTACTTTCTTGGGCGTGAGGGACTGATGAGATGCTTCCAAGAGTCTTTGCCAAACCGCGTGAGCTGCAGCTCCTGCCAACTGCTGGCCGGCCACGATGCGACACAGCGATTCAAAACATGACTTTGGATTCGTCATGCTCTGTACAGCATCCTGGTGCCGGCATTCGATGGATTCGTAGACTCTCGGCGGTCCACTGCTTAGTACAATTGGCCGTAAACTTTGATCGTTTACAGAAATGACATGGGATAATCCCTCATGTAAACACCAACTTCCTTTTGTGGTCGTGACCTTAATGCCTGCATCCTTGAGGAGGTTGGTGACAAGTTCTGATTCCATAGGTGTCGCCACGAGAGAGCGCTTTCGACTTGCGGTGTTCGACATTGCAACAATTCGTGTCTGTTTCCTCGTCAGCAAAGATATAACTCCTGGCTTTCTTATGTACATCCATAAAGCTCTGATGCTTTTAGGATCCTGTCAACTATTGTGGCCACAACTTTGACGCTAGAGTTGACGCTGATGAACAGGAAAAAAGTTGCTCGGCAGCACACACCGTTGTCGCATCGTACGGTATTACCGTCGATTTTACCAACAGTGGCACCGTATGATCTGGCATGCGGACATGCGTATCATATATCCAAAATCCAATGTCTAAAATCTCCGATGGCTGAGTGAAGTGAAGTCCGATATCCAAAATGTTCAAGGATTGAACTTTAGTAGCCTGCATCCCATTTTCGTGTGAATACCTCTATTGTAGTGGTACCACTTCTATTCAACGTCACAGCAATCCTTACAATACACAGCACACCGATTATTTCACATTCTAAATGTTGCCAAAGCTGCTATTGCCGCTCCTCCTTCTAGTCGACCTCACGAGCGCTGCGAGACTGGAATGCTACCTTGGTTTGGATGTCGGAACCCAGGGCACGAAATGTGTCGCTTACTCCCCAAGTGAGCAAGGGTGGTAGCGCGATCCTCTTGCTCATGGCTTGCGCCTAATCCTGATGGAGTTCCTGGTCGAGCAGAACAAGATCCAAAAGTCTGGTTGGACGCTGTTGATGTGTGTTTGAAGAAGATTTCCATTCAAATTCGTGCTAAATATTCTGTTGGCGGTGTCGGTGTGTCAGGGCAGCAGCATGGACTCGTGGCTTTGAATGAGGAATGCAATCCTGTGAGACTTGCAAAGCTGTGGTGTGATGTGGAGGCAAGTGACCAGGCGAAACGACTGCGTGAGATGTCGAAGCACATCAAACCGCAAAGTTTTCTGACTGCGGGTTTCACATCGCCGAAGATTCTGTGGATGAAGGAGAATGAACCGGAGCTCTTTGAGCTGACGAGATGGATTGTTATGCCACACGATTTTGTTACCATGAAATTAGCTGGCCTAGAAATTCCTGTTACAGACGCTGGAGATGCAAGTGGTAATGGGATTTTTGACCCGTGCAGACGACAGCATGACGCAAATCTAGCCGGCATTATTGACAAAGACCTCCTTCAGAAGTTGCCCACCGTGCTTCCTTCCAACGCCATTGTTGGTTACTTATCCCAGCGATATCTCAAGATTCTAGGACGCCCCTTATCGACATTGATTCCGGTTTCGGTTGGCTCGGGCGACAACATGTGTTCTGCACTAGGAGTCGGTTGTGTGAAACCAGGTCAAGTCGTCATGAGCCTTGGAACATCTGGAACTACCTTTGGCGTTTCGAACCAAGCAGCTCCATCGAATACACCGGTTGCGCCGTTTTGTGACGCTGCAGATCGCCACTTGCCGCTGGCCTGTATAATGAGTTGCACTGGTGTTCTTCAACACTTCTTGAAACATTGGTGCAATGGACTAACGCACGAGGCTGCGTCGGCGAGAGCGGCATCCATTCCAATTGGATCTCTTGGTATCACCTTTCTTCCATACCTTGGGGGTGAAAGGACTCCGAATTGGCCTTGCGCTTCTGGTGCTGTTCTAGGATTGACGGCTGAAAATTTCAAGGATCCCGCTGTGTTGTATCGAGCCTGTTTGGAGGGAATATCCTTCGTGTTGGCAGATGCGTTGCAACATTTCGGTGCAGTTGAGCGAATGTACATGGTTGGCGGCGGGGCACAAAATAAAGTATGGTGTCAAATGATTGCCGACATTGTTGGATGTGAGCTGGTCTTCCCGATCGAACCTGAAAGCGCAGCGCTTGGAGCTGCCTTCCAAGCTGGTGCGGCAGCGTCTGGAATGAAAGTCGATGAGTATGTTTTGCAGCAGACGATCGCTGTAAGTCCGCATTCGATATATCCTATTTCTGAGCACTCGGACTCGTATCGACGTGCATTCGCGCTCTTAAGAAACGGAGCACGGCTCTCTTCAAGAACCTTCGTCGATGTACAAATTGTACCAGTACGGCCTTGACGAATGCTTTCGCGTTTGGGGATACGCTTGCAACTTGCTGCGCAAGACCGAATCGGCAAGCTATGCCTTTGTGAACCACCTTCTTGCTATCATTAAGCGTAGACGGGAGAAATCAGAGGAAATGTCTGATGCCGAAGCTGATAGTATGCTTTCAGCACTTATGGATGTCGAGGAGTTCTCGCCAGACCAGATTAAAGCTGACTGACGTTGCTACATTGTTCTACATGTATTTTTATATGCTATAAGGTGAAGTCTATCGAACATTTTCATGGTGGATGAGTTGCCTTCAAATTTGTAATCTATGCCTGCGGCGCACAGGATGGATGACCTAGGAGTCGCAGTCCTGCTAACAAAGATACAAGCTGCGGCACTGCCTCATCACGACGCAGGCGAGTTGCCTCCTCCAGAACCTCCTGTGCCTTCAAAAAATTGTCACGGGCCAAATCCATGTCCATCAGCTCATGATGTAGGCTTCCTATCATGATCAAAGTCTTGGCCACAGTCTCAACACGTTGTATGTGCGAGTAGAAGTGCTCCGATTTATGCTCGTCAGATTGAAATATCGTACGAAGAGATTTTTGCGCGAGTTCCAGAGCCTTTTGGGTTAGACCCTGAGCGAATCTGAGTTCGCTCATCTTTAGAAGAGTAAGGGCGACAGCGGAAGCATCTTCAGCGGCGGTTTGGATGTGGAGAATTTCTTCCCGAATAGCAAATGCGTCCACGATACGTCCTCTATCTTCTTGAAGACACGCGAGTTTGGATAATGTCCGAACAAGCTTGCTGAATCCTCTTGAAAACCCCTTGCGTTTGATTCGCATGGCTTCTTGCAGGGACGCGGAAGCGTCTGCAACTTGGTTGTTTTCCATTTGGAGTGTGCCTATGTTGTACCAGAGACATGCAACGTCTTGGTGTTCGGCTCCGAACATACGTCGGCGTAGCTTGAGAGACATCTTGAATGCTGAAATAGCTTCACCACGGCATCCCCTGCGGTCGTGGATCAGACCGAGGTTGTACCAGATGGTGGAAAAGAGATGCAACGTAGATTGCGGAACAGTTTCGTTCGAGAATCGCGTGGATTCGTTAGAAAGCACGTGTGCGTCGAGCGCTTGGTTGCGAAAATAATCGGTAGGTACTCGCTGGAGGGCCTTTTCGTAATAGCTGATTGCGTCAGAGAGTTTTCCAAGTTCCTGCAGAGTGCGACCAATGTTGTTCAGCGTCACGCTCACTCTTATGCCATCGATATTCTCCGACAGCACGCCCTCGAGCTCAAGCTCCCGCGTATAGAAGAGCATGGACTCTTCGAATCGTCGAAGATTAAAAAGCATAGTGCCCAGATAGTTGAGCAACGACGAGACCTTCACGTTCACGTCTCCGATCAAACGTCTAGTTTCCAATAGCTCTTGTGACGTCCGTACCAGCTCTTTCGACGTGCGGTCCTTCTTGCCATCGTAGTCCATCAACAAAATATGCGCCATCGCAGGAATCGGATCCAAGATGGAATCGTCGTGCTTTGCATACTTGAGATATTCCAGCAAATGCACCTTAGCATTCGCTTTGTCATCGCGTCTGAATCGAAGGAAGCCAAGGTTGAGGTGTGCACAAGCGACATCGGGGTGCTCAGGAAGTAGCCAAAGCGATCGCAACCGAAGCACTTCCTGCAAGTTCGTATCCAAATCTGCGTTGAACACGTCGCCAGTCATCCATAACGTGCGTGCCAAGTTTGATGTCAGCGTCGCTGTAGTCAGCATCCACTCCACTTCATCATCGAAGAAGTCTACTTGTTTAGACGATGCCAGTGCTGAAGTGAAGTGGGAGAGAGCATCGCATTCGTCACAGTCGAGATAACTAATCTGACCCATATTGTTGTGAACAAGGGTCCTTATGTGAGCAAGACAACTCAGAACTGACTCGGAGTCGCTCAATAGGGTCCACTGCCGCTTACTGAGGGCACCCAACGCTAATCCATACGCTTCTGTAGCGCTTTCGTGATCACCTCCTGAGTGATCACCAATTCCTTTGTTAAACCATAGAACAGCTTCCATTATCAACGAGTCGGGAGGGGGTCGACAACTGCTGTCTATGTGAAGGGGTGAAAGAATCGGTCGAGGGCCTACATCGCATTCGCCTTCGAAGAACACGTCAGGAGCGTGATGCGGGCTGACGGACCTGGGGTGAAATCCACAATAGGTCTTCGTCCGTATCGATGGCTCAATCTTCTTTTCATTGCCTAACGGTTCTTCCCTCCGATGGCTTCGATCAAGGTGCATCATCATAAGAGCGGAGTCGGGGATTCGTATTTGCATTGAGTCGCCCGTCTTGCCGGTAGAAGTGGATTCATTGCTATCGCCATCAGGCTGTACAACTGACAAAGAGCGCTTCATCGTGGCGTTATGTTCACCTCAATGCTCTCGCTCCTCATCCAATGAACGATGTGTGGATCTTGCATTTTCTTTCCGTCGGACTGACTGGGTGAGGTTCGCATGAACGCACTTACAGTGTGACGGAATGACATTTTCACTTTTATAAATGTGCCCGGAATTGCACATCCACGGATCACATGGCGTACTGCCCTTCCGCGTTGTTGTGACTCATTAGCAGCGAACACAAACCATATTTTCTGGGGCTAGGCATCTGTTTACAATCCTTTTCAGACAGAAGGACATAAATTCAAAACAAATCATTAGGCCAATCCTACGAATGCCGATCTGACTCATTGAATTCACCCAGCAAGCTGTTGATTTGCATTCTGCAACCATGTATTATTGCGGTCTGCTGGTCTGCTGGCCTTTCCTCGTATTCAATTGGTCCTTTCCCACCACGACGGCACAGCACACGCAAGTGTCCAACCACGTACGCCCGAAACAAGTCCCGCGCGCACGTCATCCATCCCGAACCGAAGGTTTACAGTGTACTACTACGACAAGCATGCATACAAGTACGCCAGGTACAAGTACTCGGAGCACTTCTAATACGTACAGTAGTACGATTTCTGGAGTCTATGTACTATGTACTACTGCTCCTTACTACAGTACTCATGTTTGTTGTATGCATACAGTACTTCTTCGTTTAGCGTCCACATCCACAATCCACTGTACTTGTACTGAGTACTACTACGAGAGTAACTAGGAAATATAATAACGCAGGATGTTACCGTAGGGTTCAGTAGAGAATGTACGCACGCGACAATCTACTGCAAGACATGAGACAAGTCATCACTATTTCGTTGTATTGCGCATGTCGCTTCCCAACATGGCAACTACATCATTACATATAAGACCACAACTCAATCAATTCTCGTTCAATTTAAGAATTTCAAAATGATCCAAGTTCAACAAAAAGTGTCGCAACTTTCTGTATACTCAGATTGTTCGCTCGTCTTTTGCTTCAAAATTAAATGTACATCTTGCACCATCACAATGCGGCATCGGGACTCTGCTTGGTCGCCATATATTGGCCCACAACTCAATCAATTATTGTCTGATTCTAGAATTTCGAATTGTGTTGCAACCGATTGAAAATCCTTCCAATGTCTGTCGATTCAGATTGTTTGCAAGTTGTTTGCCTAAAAATTCCATTTTCTTGTCACATCATCACAACGCGGCATCCGGACTCCATCTCTTGCTGCATATTGGACCAGAACTTAATCAATTCTTGTCTGATTTGAGAATTTCGAGTTGTGTCACGGCCGGTCAAACACCTCTTCACTTTCTGTCGACTCAGATTGTTTGCTCGTTGGCTGCGTAAAAATTCCATCTTCCTCGCACCCTCACAATGCGGCATCCGGACTCTACCTCTTGCCAGATATTTGACCACAACTCAATCAATTCTCGTCTGATTTGAGAATTTCTAGTTGTATCTCGGCGAACGAACATCCCTTCACTTTCTGTCGACTCAGATTGTTTGCTCGTTACTGCGTAAAACTTCATCTTCCTCAAAGCAAGGTTTTTGAATGCCCGTATCGAGATCCTTGGTGTCAGACGCACTCAAAATGCCCAGAAACTAAGGACACCATGGAACCTGGTGGTAGTGTCCTAGATGTGGCGGCAAGCAACACCAGGATCAAACAGAGCCACCAAGCTTCAAAACCGACAAGGAACTTGTGTCTCCATACATTCAGAATACGTGATCGTCGTTGTCGAATGTTGTTGTTGGTTTGTGCTCCCAACCCGGAGGTTTTCAAAATACCACTGAAGACATGTCCTGCGAGTAACGTTCTACTTAAGGCAGAAGTAACATTTCTGCACCATTTTTGAGTACCCACAGCGTTACCGAATCATCTAAATTACCATTGGATTCAGTAGGAATTGCGTGTGAGAATACTGCTGTCCTTAAAGGGGTATTTTAGATTTGCGTGGAGCGTCTCGTAAAACTTAGTATCGGTCAGGCAACATCTACTAGCGTAACGTTACTTTAGTAACGTTTATGATCTAATACTATTGTACTCCCAGTACTTGTGTTGACACTTGACATTGGTCCAGTGGGTGCACATTGCACATTGCACATATCACATATCACATATGCACTCACATATGCAAAGTACATCGTACCAGGTACATCGTACTCCGAGTACGGCGGGACGAGGACCCGGTACTGTACTGAATGCTCCAGTATCCAGTACACCCAAGTCCGACCTCAACCTATGACATATGTGCTAGATGCTACCCGAGTATATGGTATATGTCATACCGTATGACGTATTTAAAACGACATGTCGCGTTCCTGGTGCACATACTGTGACACCATGTATGATATGTCGCATCCTTCTTTCGCTGGATTCTGGATTCCCTTGGGCAAGACGGAAGTCGCGCTACCTGGTACGAAATTAACTTCATTACAATAGCGACCAAGGAGTGAAATGACCCCATCGATGTCTAGACCATTTTGCAAATGACCTTTAATGTAGATATCAGTAACTGAAAGCATCAAGGCGTCAATTTTTCCAGCTTCTAACGGGTTTGCTAAATACTTTCCCTTGAACTATAACGTTGTCAAACCCTTGTTCGTATGTAAATTTGGATGCAGATTTAACGGTTTTTGATTTGTTGTTACTCTGAGCACACAACGACAGACACAAACTAAACCGACAGCATCAATAGTTGTCCTTGAATGTAAGAGAATGACAGAAGGTGCTCCTGGCCCCGCTGGGATCTCGTGGAGCCGCGGTGTGAAGGAGCGCCGTTCTATTCGGCGGTGCTCAGGGCCGATCTTCTCCCCGGTACATTTGTGCTTCTGAGCAATACTGGCGGCAGCACTACTACTTCAAGTACAATCAAGGCAAAGGAGGATGTCGTTGCACGAATCGTTGCTGTAATGAGCACCCATCCATCAACCGTCAGTGTCAATATCTTCAGGTTCTTAAAAGAGGCCCAGGTGACAGAGGGCTTCCTGCCTCCTAACGTGATGAATGAAAATCATTTAAGGCACTTGACTGAGATTGTGCAGACAACCGAGCTTAGTGTGGTCCCGATGAATGACATTGTGAACTTGTCGTTTGTGTTCACAATGGCATCATTGCAGGATCCATCATATCTTTTTTCTGCTTGCCAAGGAATGATCCTGGCATTTCTCTTGCGATTTAGATTACTAGATCTAGCTATCTGATTCCGCCCAACCAGTGCTAATGGAGGTGCCGACTGGGTATTGTCTTCCATTCCCATCGCATTACAAAAATTCACGCTACCATGATTGTTTTGCTCATCGGATTTGGAATAATTTGATATCGATCAAAATGGAGATAATGAGGCTATTGGGGCGTTATTCGCAACAACAAGGTCTCTTCGGGAGGGAACGAGGTCGACTTTCAAATGTGACATCTGAGACATGGGGCTTTCTGAATCGGTAATTTGGTAGCTTGTTTGGCAATTCTGGTTGTGGTTCATCATCCAGAGTTCGCATCTACAGAGTGACAGAGAGCGGACTGGTGGTAAAAGCTGCTCGTATTAGAAAGAGCTGCAGTGTAATGCGATTTGAAACGAAGAATCATCTTCGCGACCTGTCCAAAATCTTCGGAGAGTCTGTTACCGCAGGACAGATGTCGTCTTCCAAAAGTGTCTGTGCCTAAAACACTGTGGAAGAATGACATAATCAATGTGGTATGCGGATCCGATGATTGTGAGCCCACGTTCAACTCCATGACAGTACGCGATGGTATCGACTTAGAGTTCGGATGGAACGTGCGAGCTTTTATCACGATTCGGTACAGACGATATGCATACTCTGCTAGTCTTGATGGTTGTGATCCGCTGCTTGCTTCTTTAATTTGTCGGCACAGTGTCTATGCCACGCCCCTATTCAACGAGGACGATGACATTGAGACGAGAACCAAGATATGGATATGACCGGAAGTGAGTTTGTGGATGATGATGGTTGCCTTTATCGAGTGATCAAGATTGACTCAATGCATGTTCATGGCAAGTGTGTTTACCCACGTCAGAACAATGATCTATTTGGAAACGAGAAATTGTTCGACATTCTTTAACGAAAGAGTTAATTCAACAGCGACTGAATGGATAGAACAATTTTGATCTTATACACTATCTAATCGTAAACATCGACTTCAGATGCTGCTTGAGTACAATAGTTCTGGGGCATCGGGTTGTCTATGACGTGTTGGCGAATTCTGTCTTCATCGCTCAATCCTGCAAAGGAATATCAGCCTTCGCTGAAGCCATCGCGCAATTGGAATGAGTCTTGATTTCTTACTTGCTCCCCGCACACCACCACCATGGCTCGTGCGTCGAAAGAAGAATGTCTTGATTAAGGAATTCATAGCTTCCCAACCTTGTTGCAAGAACCGGTAAAGGTTCTTCCATTTATAGAGGTAGTCAGATATGTGTCCCGAACCCATCATGTGAAGGTAGTTTGTTACCCCTTCCTTCTGCCACAATAGAATCCATGCCTGGTAGAACTTATCGGCGTGGTGCTGGTACAAAGAGATCATCGGATTTGTAAAGTCATCTCGTTTCCTTAGAAGTACCATAGCAATCCTGTAGTTGTTAAGAGCAGTGGACCACAAGGTCTTCCGACCTTCATCGACAACACAGAGATCGATAATGATATCAAGAGAATGTACGACACGACGAGTACGGACGTTGTCCATGGTAATTGACCAAGCTCCTTTTCTTTGCATCGTACGGACACATCCATTTGGGGTCATCCTCTGTTCCAAGAATTGCTCGATTGATAAGCCTTTCAATGTCAGGAAATGAATCGCAACACTCGCGAGCCTTCAGCATTCACATCAGTGTACAAACACCTCTTTTTGCATTCGATAACCCTTCAATGAAGGCCAGCATTGTCAGGAGTTTTATACCATTGCGGTTCTCCATATGAAGTACACATGGTAGAGTTTGCATTAACAAGAAGTATGCACCTTCCCTTACCTCGCCATGGGATATTTCTTTGCAGAGTCTATTAATTGTCGATTCGCCTTTCAAAGCATGCCGTAACTTTTCTCGGCGTATCTCCAAAGTTCCATTGATATCGAGCCCTCCGGTAAGCTGAGAGTACAATTGCCGTTGTGTTGGATTTGTGGGGCAAAAGTGAATCGATAGAGGGTCGCAAGTTGAGCTCTGCAATGGAACGATGACTTCAACATCAGTTAAAGTCATCCGTGATTCGGCTTGTATCTCCACGTGCCTCCCAGCACAGATAGAAGCTCTTTCACCTCTTCTGCATAGCGACAACTCGTTCAGGTGTCGCGGTTGGTTTTGTGGAAACACATCCATTCCGGATCAGACGAGTGCGTGTTGCACCATCGGACACATGTTGTATCATTGGGGGTCGCCAACTTGTCGGACTCTGTTGCACAACAAGTGCAAGGGAGCATATGAACCTTTGCGGCGCCACCCTTGCATAAGCCCTTCCACTGTGCCAATAAATCACAGTTTGTCACGCAACAAAATGGCTTAAAATCCTCCATCTCCTTTGGCATTGTCGTCTCATCAGAAAGGTCATCCAGAAATTTAAACATCGTGGCAAACTCTGTAAAAGTCTCCTTTGTTTCCCGGCCCATCATTATTTTTAAAGGGATGCACAAGTTCCGAGACTGTGCACTCATCGTGACTGGATCATCAAGTAGGGGTCGCTTTGTTGAAGGACATCGGGCAGCAAGGTCGATGATCTTGACTCCACTCCACTGGCAACAATCGACAGATTTTTGGAGAGTGATGCTCCATCGATAGAAGAAGCAACAGACAAACTCCTTGCCTTCCCGATTTCATCCAGATAAAATGCCTTTGTTCTACATAGCATTGATTTTGCAAAGTCAAATTCAATAGACTCACCCTTTGCTGTTGGTTTCAAAGTGAAAGGACAACATTTGTTAGCATACCATTCGACAATGCCGGCCATTCTCTTGATCTCAGACTTCGACGGAATGATGGTGCCTCGGCACCCTTTTATACCACAGGTCTCAACTCGACGCAAAACATCAATTCCTTCATACGACAGAGTTCCTCCCGCCAAATCCATTTCTCGTAAGATGTTGTGGTGAAGATTTTCTCGAAAGTGCTTGCAGGCCAACAAATGTGGTTGGAATGATCCATGATTCCACACTGCTTTTGCGACGAGAGCTCCAGTGCGACTGGAATTCATGCGTCGGTTGCATCTTGAGTTGCAACACTGATGGCTCCCAAAACGGCAGCCTGATAGGCATTCGGGTTCTTGTGACCGGTTGACTTTGCCTCTTCAGCACTTGCATCCTGTCGCATTTTCTTGATCTCTCGTGAGTTTAAGATTCCACTTCCGAAGCATTCATACCTTCCACTGAAGTTCAGAATCAGCTCCTGGTCTCGTTCTTCACGAGATAAAACAGTCGAATGTTCTTGTGCAGGTTGATTGTTGACTGAAGCACTGCTACTGTTATCCACTAGCAACACTGCTGTCGCCAGCATTACCACAATCAATGTCTAAATTTGTAGCATCGGCATGGCCACCCTGCGTTGTCGTATGCTCAGGTTGTACGACGTCTTCCTCAAGTTCCTCGTCATGATGGTTGTCTGCTTCAAGTACTTGTTCTTCATTATGCTCGTCCATTATACTTGCAGTACTACTAGTAGCACTGCCATCTTCGCTCTCATATGAATCCTTGTTTTTCATAGAAAAATTCACTGCTGCTCTCGCTACCACACTCTTCCTGCAATAGTCATTGCAAAGGGTTGTCGGATGTGAAAATGAATCATGGTTTGCTGTGCAAGCTAGTCTTGCTGATGATCGAGAGGACTTTGTAACCTGATCCGGTGGGAGCGAGTCCCACAAATCGCAAGGATGACAGAAGAAAAAGCCATTTCCTTGAAACAAAAATGGCGGGTATTTAGTCAGAGCACGTTGGCTTTCTCCTCCTCGAAGTAGTCGCTCTGTTTTACTTGGAGGAGTCCTGCCTATTCGATTTAGAGTACTGGGTGGAGTGGACAATTCTTTGTCTTGTCGAATTTGAGCTCGTGTTTTTCTTGGTGTCGTTTGCGATGTGCTCGTGTTGCTGTCGTCACCACCACATCCTTGTACCAACGTATGCTCGGTTAACTTCGCTCTTCCTCCGTTGCCGTGTTGTTTCCTTCCTTGCTGCACGCCCATATGACGCTTCTGAGTAGAAAACATCATGTCCTGATCTTGTTTGGACCATACCACTACTAGCCAGAACCGAAGACGTGACAAGAGCAGTAGCAGAGGGATAGGGAGTATACAACAATGGTGGAGTCTGGTGTTTCTTTGCTTCGCTCTTGATCTTGTTGTGATTCTGAGATTGCAAATTGTACTCGGAGTTTACCACACTTCCACTATTGATTGCACGCGTAGTAAGAATGCATATTACATCTACATATTTACGCGTATCTTCGTATTGTCTGGGAAATGCAACCCAAGTGGTATTGTTGTGTGGGTTTCGGAGGCGAGAAAATTAATACTGTAGTACTGTATAGTATCTGGAACGTAGATTTGTGTAGCTTGTATTAGACTTGGGATAATACTTGTATGCAACCATGACGCATGTAGGGTCATAATTTCGTATCCAAATTTGCTTCGGATGCAACCTGGCATCTCACGTAGAATCGTAGAATGTGTACCAGAAAAGAACAACATGATTGTTGATATCGAATGCATGATTTCTTGTTATTTTTTGACACCATTCAAGACACGGATCACCATGAGAGGTCAGAAGGTTTACAAGCGAATCTTGGACAGTTTGATGTCGAGCGTCCATCGGTTGGGTCCAGGGGAGCAATATGACTATGGGCGAGTGTATACTGACAACGAGAAGAGGCAGGTGACCCCAGAAGAACTGATGCGATGGTTGAACATAAGAACGTTTGGAGTTCCTGACCCCGGGCCACAGTTGGCGATTTGACCCTTGGTACGTGCTAACACTGTTGCCTTTTGGAAAAAAGCTATTTCATTCTATATGCCAGATCGTTTGCATGGTTGGAGAACAGGTTCAAATGATGGAAATCCTACGAAGTGTGCCGAAGTGAACGATTTTGTTAAGTATCTTAGGAAGCTGGAAGCGAGGAAACAATGAGCAGAATCGAAGACGCGGCGTCCAATGGAGGAAAGGGAGTTTCGACGTTTGCATGAAGTTTTCAAGACATTTGGTGGTTCTCATAGTTCAGGGATTTGGAAGCTTGGAATGCCCGCGCTTATCAACTTTCAGTTTCACATGATTGCCAGAATTGATGATACTACACAGGTCGTGATGGACCACATTCGTGTTCACGACAATTTTGAGAATGCATTGAAAACAAGGTTAAACTGGAGTAAGAATGTACAGGATGAAAGGGATGCACCGTGGCAGATTGTGCTTGGGAGTATGAACCCAATTTTCTGCGTATTCATCAGTTTGGGTTTGTGGCTTGAATTCAACTTGAGATCGAATGCGACGGCGATGGCCTCGCCTTACGTTTTTGCATTCTCTGATGATGTCACAGTACCTGGTGGCGGGCTCAAAGCCAAGGAAACTGCACAGAATATATTCGGTCAGAAAGTATTGCGAATGGAGGAGTTCCGGTCCGGAGGTCTTCTTGGAAGTCACTCTATTCGCAAGTTCGCTTCCACTCATGTTCGTCGATGCGGAATCTCCAAGGACTACAAGGACACGAGAGGCCGTTGGAAAGGGAGGGACGGTTTCCGATCGATACGACGATGTTGAACTGCCCTATCCAGATTGCAAGGTGGCGGAGAAACTGTGTATGGGCGGAGCTTGCTACTTGATCAATAATTCAATTTGCAACTCGAATGTCATGACAACATTTATTCTAACAAAGTCGTTCTTAACATTCGGCGACGACTTCCGGATTTGACAGCAATTGTGCTGGGTAAGGCTGTGCTTTGGCTTGTGTTTTCGAGTGTTGCTTCTGATTTCATTTCAACAGGAGACCGAGATCGAGTGAAGAGGGAATTGTCGGAAACGGGAATTGTTATTGCCGAAGGTCAGAATCCGATTTCGAAGGTGCCAGTTTTAGTGAGCGGCAATCAAGGTACAGTCTTCATTGATGAGATTCCAACAACAAGTATCGAAGGTGATGCTGTGGGAGCGGAGAATGAAATGGAGAACCTGCAGGCAAGACAATCAATTTTCTACAAGGGCCGAGCATGCGAAGACTGAACCAGAGACTTCTACAGAACAATCAAGCGAGTGGCGACCAACTTCAAAACTGGATGCTTCAGTTGCAAAGCGGTTTTTGAGTCTTCGACGCGAGAACGTTGAAATTCGAAACGATATTGCTGGAATACTGCAAGCGATGGAACGATTCCACATAATCAAGAATGGAAATGTCAGGAGGGCTGCACTGCAGCCAGCGCGCCGTGTGCCAAGACCACCGGGGCAGCAGCAACTGCAGCAGCAACGGCAGCTACTGCAGCTGCAATTGCTGCTGCAGCTGCTGGTGCTGACGATCAGGGTGCCGAGGCTCGAACGTGCTTGCTCGGCCTGCCCTCGCGATGACGAATCCGCAACCCTCATGCCGAATCCACGAAGTCTTTACGACTTGTGGAATGAGTATCTACATCGGTCGGGGAAAGCCTGCAAGGCTTTTCTCCAAAACTGAGCGAGGGCAGGTGAAGTATAAGTACTCGAGGCGGAAGGTGATCTGGGATGTGATTCGCAACCTTGTGAGCTTGGGACACAGTTCGCAACGGGCCATAGACATGATCTACAATGTCTATGGCCCTCAAACAAGTGTGACGGAGATTATAAATAGACTCCGAAAGACAAAACAATGGGACTCTCAATCCCAATCTTCAAATTTAGGTGATTAGATAATTCAAATGATACATGCGATGGGTTTCGCAACTTAGGAATTTCGAATGTGGCTGCAATGTCTCTACCGTAGTATAACTACAGTACGACAAGCAATGTTTTGGTAATTCTAGTGGAGTCTCCGTATTGTTTCGACATACTCCGAGTACCGCATATGTTGGAGCATGAAATCCTTATACGTACGTAATGACCGGCACGTAGAATGTACGAGGAAATCTTGAGATAACCCGGATATATCAAAAAATTAATAATGACTGCGAGGCTTCATGTCATAACCTACTTTTGCACCCATGCAAGATAAGCGTATGCCCTTGTAATGGGAGCTTCCCATAGTGCATAGGAAGTAGGAAGCTCCAATTACACGGGCTAACGCACAACTCACCTGCGTGCAAAACTACTACTAGGACATGTTGAAATTATTACTTTTAACATATTATGGTTTACTTAGAGGTGTTCGCGACCGTTACGGTACGCGCGCTTTGGGTCATTCAGCCTTTGGTCGCTATTGAAATCGTTGTCTCAAGTCGTATGACATACATACAAGCGACTGCGCCGATCGAAGCAGTATTTGTAGTCATTCTTGAAAGTTAGTTATAAGTCTCATAAAATCGAAGTATTCACAACAAATCATCTAACCATGAAATCATTGCTACTCCGCAACTGGGCCATTGTCGCCATACTCGTTCAATCTGTTTCTGCCACGGCAACACTTCGAGCCAGCAACGAAGACCTCCATAACAAAGAGGAAGCTCGTGCCGAAAACGAACATGACCTCAACTCTCGCAGGGTCCAAACCAATCGCATCGTCGGCGGAAACCAGGCTACCAAGGGAGAATACCCTTACTTCGTCCAGTGGGGCAGGGTTGTGGAGCTAGTCTCATCCATTCCGACATCATCCTGTCCGCCGCCCACTGCAACGGAAGCAACGACCTACTGGCGTGATCGTGAGTGCTCACCAAACGGGTCGTGCCATTGACGGCGCTCAAGCGCGCACGATCGTGCAGCTTGTCCAGCACCCAAATTACAACTCGCCTATCGCAGAATAACGACTTTTGATTATGAGGCTCGATTCGCCTGTGACCG